>JANHFM010001791.1:238508-252942 GCA_032468115.1 Grayia smithii | reverse complement strand
CTATTTTTCTACTTGCATTTTTTATGTGCTTTCGAACTGCTAGGTTGGCAGAAGCTGGGACAAGTAATGGGAGCTCAACCCGTTACGCGGTACTAGGGATTCGAACCGCTGAACTGCTGACCTTTCGATCGACAAGCTCAGTGTCTTAGCCACTATGTTAGTTGAAAGAAATATATTACCATTAAATTCTACTCAGAAAAGCCATGTTGGGCTTGAAAACTATGTAAATAGGGAAGATGTGAGGTACATTTTCCATATTGTTATTATTAATGGGCAAATTTCTCCAAAGTCCTGGTAGTAAATCTACATACAAAAAAATGCCTCAACCTATGGTTTAAAATAGAATACGTAAGTGACTATCCAAGCATAAGATACTATTGGTGTCTGCAATATTGTTAGATACTTTAATTTTATTGTGTACTTAATAATTTTTGTAATAATTAGGGGGCTGGAGGCTAGAATAAATGAAAAACAGTTGTAGGAATATGTCTAGTATAATGAAAAGAAGGACTAGTGGTGTTTGAATATCTAAGGAGCTGCCACAAAGAGAAGAGGGTCAATCTATTCTCCAGCACCTGAAGTTAGCACAAGAAGCATGGATGGAATGGATGTAAACTAATCAAGGAGAGAACCAACCTAGAACTAAGGAGAAATTTCCTGACAGAATAATTAATCAGTGGAATGACTTGCCTCCAGAAGTTGTGGTACTCCAGTACTGGAAGTTTTTAAGAAGCCGTTTATCTGAAATGGTATAGGGTTTCCTGCTTAAGCAGGGGATTGGACTAATGTTTCTTATGTTTCTCCTGTGGCCCATTGATTCTAAACTCTCAGGAGCAGTAGAGGGACCCTTCGTTATGAAGGACAAACCTAATACTGCAATTCTTATACATTTAAAAGAAAAAATTCATTGACTGCTATTTTGGCCTTATCCAGGTAAGCCTCCTTACATGGAGTTTTTCTAATTAATCATGTTTTTCCCCTTGCTGTTAGAATGTGTCCTTGACAGATAACCAAAGGTATCAGCCAATTATTTCAGTCATATTATTGTGGCAATCTTTGTAGTTGCTCATTTGGACCCACAAGAAGAATAAGTCTGCGGGGTCAGAGTTTTGGTTTTACTCAGCGGTCAACCAGATCCTCTAGATGACTGCAAGTAGAGGTGGAAGCATACGTGTTTCTGCTATTATTCCTGAAAATGGTCTTTGGAGGGAGGCTGATTTCAAATCAGAGGTACAACCTGCCCATAAAGGTCCTCTCTGGATTTATCCATTCCTTTTTAAAGTCCTTTAAGTTAGTAGCTATCACCAGGTCTAGAGGTAATACATTCCACAGGTTAGCTGTACATATTAGTTGTATAAAGAATAGCTTTCCTTTGCCTGTTCTAAATCTCCTTTCAGGCAACTTTACTGGGTGATCCCTGGTCCTAACGTTTTGAGAAAGGGAGGGTGGTAAAACTTCTTCCTCTTCACTTTCTTCATGGCATAACTGACTTTATAGACTTTATTATCCTCTGTTCTAAGCTAAAGTATCCCATACTCAGATAATTTTTTCAAGCCCATTAAGCATTTGAGATGCTCAGTTCTATTATACCAGCACCCGATACTGTATTCCTGGTGTGCTGGGACCACATATAAAGACATTACTGTTTTGTTTCAATCCCTTTCTTGTGAAAATCCCTTCTGGGATAGTCTTTGCTGGCAACTTACTTCAAGGTGAGCTTGATGTTGCAGGTAGAACAGGAGAAGCAGTTTACACACCAAGCTTTATTGAGAGCAGATACCACTAGTGAGAAATAATGAAGAATAGGATGTTATCACACTATAGTGTTGTTCCAAATTCAGTAGACGGATTTGAAAAGAATCATTGAAAATTGTGCATGCAGAGCTGCAATGGGTGTATTGAGTCTCCAGCTTACCATCCCCCTCGATCACATGGCTGCAGTTGTAGCAGACGTCTCCAAAGAGCTGCATAAAAAAAGAACAAAAGCAATAATTTTCATTGAAAGGAAGGGATGTTTCAGCCCTTACAGTTTATTCATTGGTGCCCCTAGCAGTGTGATCTGTTATTGCTCAGCATTTCACTCCCTTCACATCTTTTCTTTCAGAACAGACAAGAATCAAGTTTCAATTCCTAAAAACTGCATATCTTACACAGTTTTAAAGTACAGAATCAGAGCAAAATCTTTGCTTTATTGAACTGTATTTTTTGAAGTTGAAAGCTGTTGATCTGATTTTATCTATCTATAACAGGTAAGATGAGGACCTGATGAGGGAAGGAGAGCTTGTTTACATGCTTGAAGGGATTTCCTTCATAACTTTCAGATTATTTTTTCCAGTTTATACCTAAAAATTAATCAGTATTGTACTTGTTGCTTTGGAAGAACTCAGATCTAACTTGTTATATGGTTTATCTCTTTTAGAGGACCTTTGAGAGTACCTTAGATTAACCTAAGCAATTATACATTCTATAGTTAAGGGGCCCCTTAGCCACATGGGAAGGCTCCCTCAATTGGTGATAAGTGCTTGACAATAACTGGAAAACATTGCATCAGTGTGACAGGCTATATTTTTAATTTAGTCGAATATTTAAAATATCTTTAGGTTGACCTTCCCAAACACTAAATACTTCTACCATTTATTTGCCCCACTAAAATCAATTGCAGAGGAAAGAAAGGACCGCAGATCTGATGTGCAGTAAAAGCCTGTTATATACTCCAGGCAATGAAAAATGGATAAAGAAGTAACAACACAAAATTTCCCTCAACTCCAAACCCTAATCTGAAATGCAGTCCTGAAGAATTTGCACAATGTGAAATGAGAGGAAAGAGATCTCGATGTGCCCTTTTAAAAAAGACAGAAAATCTCTGAGATCTTGGTTTCCCAGTGCAGGATGCCCCATAGAGCAATGAGAGATTCCTAGAGAATTTTCTGAAACTACATATTCTTTTGTAGCCGAGCAGTGCTACTGATTAGTTTCCTTTGAGAAAGCTGTGGAAACCTGTGTTGCTTTTAAAGCACCTTTTTGTTTCTTTGTAAGGAATCACAGCACAGTGAAAAATAATCTATTTCTTTCAGCAGTCTAGCTTGCAACAAACAATAAATTATGCCTTATTTCTCACTGCAAGACATGTTTTCTTCCAGTAAATTCCACCTAGGAAACTCTTGGCGCTGACTTCTCTTTTTCCTGCCCTTCATTCCGCTCCATACTTATGAATGGCTATTTATGGTTAACCAACCTAGAGGAATTTGATTTGCATTTCCATCTCAAGTGCAAAGTATTTCTAGACATTAAATACTTATTAAGACAAGTATGTCTATTATATATTATATAATATATTTTTAAATTTTATCTTTTAAAAAATTCTCCCATTCAAAATTTGTATCTTACAGGAAAACATTATGCTTTCTTTCCCATCAAAAACAAAAGAAAAGAAAACAAAAGAAAAAAGAGAAAGAGAAACGAAATATTTTATAAAGGACAGTAGACTTTACCTGATTGTAATGAGTTTCACAGTAAGCCAGACCCTTTTTCTCATAATGCCGGTGTCCCAGGAATGGCTTCTCACATTTGGCACACACAAAGTGCTACAAAGTTAAAAAGACATGTTATGTCAAAGGGTCTTTGCCAAAGGAGTTGTTATGTCAAGCATAACAAATGATATGTCCAAGGAGTTTCGTATGGGAAAATAAGCAAAACCAGAGATATCAAGCTCATGTTATTTCATTGTTTTGTATATAGTCATCTCCTTCAAGGGGATGTTCAAATAATGCTGAACTAGAAACAATGGTCTTAAGAAAGTACCACGTCTGAAGATATTTCATTTTTATGCTACTGCATGCTGACTTCTAAATTATACCAAATAGCCAAAAAGAAATGGGAATTAGATATTCCAGAATCAAACTCTGCAATACAATATGTTGTGTTTCACTCCAAAATCCTATGTTACCTTCATTTCACAGGATTAGAGGTGGAATGTCAAATTTCATGTGAAACAAACATTATCAATGACACTCATATCAGTGCTGGACTTGAATTCAAGTGTTTCTAAACACGTTCACAATTTCACCTTTTCAGTCATTGTTACCACAGCATTCGTAGCTAAATATCTGTTGGTTATAAGCTGGGAATACTGTCTTCTTTAGACATTTGTTTTTTTAATTTAGTAATATTTCTTCACTAGATTCTCACAACCACTACCAAGATGAAATAACTTGGTATCAAACATATCAAAACAGAATATTCATAAAATTATCTTAAAATATTAAAACAAAATGGATATATTCATCAAATATATACTGTACCATTTAATTTGAATTATATCATTTAAAACAGTATTTTAAAGTTAGTGCAAGCAGTAACTTATGGTCTAAAACAGTGATGGCTAACCTTTTCGTCCTTGCGTGCTGAAAGCGCATGCACGCGCATGACAGCATGCACACGTGTGCCCACACCCATAATACAATGTGCGACGACACCCACCCTGCGCATGCGTGCACCCCCCGCAAGCTCCCCCCACCCGCCACGCATGCACGTACCACTCCCTTGTGCCGTTTTGGACCTAGCAGGCTTCCCTGAAGCTTCCTGGGACCAAAAATGGGCAGGGGTGCACACCCCCCCCATGCTCCCCCTGACATGCTGTTACAGATGTTATGTCTGCCTTGTATGCAGCTTTATTCCTCTCCAGCATTCATCTCCATTGTTCAGTGATGCATTTCCTGCCTCTCTAGGATTTACCTCTATCTGCTTCTGTGAGGCACTTACTGTTCCTGTTGGACAGCTCAGCTGGGGCGGTCTCGCATGCTGGCAGAGAGGCCTACGCATGCCACCTGTGGCACGCATGTCATAGGTTTGCCCTCACGGGTCTAGAACCACATTATCTAATGTAGTATCAATGACTAAATCATATTGTAGGTATGTTGCAGCATTTCCATTGATTCTAGTTGCCTTTCAATCACATTTTAATCTGATACTCTATAAAGCTATGAAATATCTTGATATAGTTTATGAAGAGGAGTTATTTTTTTCCCTGATTGTCCTATTGAGATTAACATTTGTACTTATTTGTACTTGCTGTACAGTACTTATATTTCAAAAGACTAAGAGAGATTCAGTAATATTTTAGTAAGAGGATTTTAAAAAATAATAATAATTGTGGTCTTTCAGATGTTTCTGAATTCCTCCTCCTCCTCCTATCCTTAATAGTGGATCATGCTGGGAACAATTCCCAGAAATTGGGAGCTGTAGTTCGACACTACTTGGAGGGCTACAATTTTCCTGACCTAATACATTAGTTAGCAAATTTATATTTTAAGGCAGAAAATAGTTTCATCTTTATTATTCATGCATTATTTATTATTTATATATTTGGGACAAAGGCTACAAATTTAGCTAAATGCAGATTTAAGTAATAAAATAAACATTGATTTCATTATGTACGAAGAACAGTGGCAATATCTGTTTATTAAATCAGGCAAGCACATTGTATCAAAAAGGGAAGGGCAATATTGATTTCCAGCAAGCAGCAGATTGGGGAAGCTCTCACCTCAACATGCCATTGTTTTCCTAGAGCATTGACCACTCGACCCTCAATAGGCCGCCGACAAGCCCCACAGATTGGAATGCCCATCTTATCATGGCACGGCAGGCAGTAGAGCTCTCCTTTCAGCTCCCTGGCATCAGCGGTCAATTCCTTCCTATACACAACATTAGTAATTAAGACTTTGGGACTAATATTTGTCACAGATAGTAATTATGTAATAGTCACTACATAATCTAAAACAGGCACTTACCTGACTTCTTGCCAAACATGAAAAGAGGAAAAGTTCTTAAATATAAGTATACTCCTTAGACTTCCTTTGCCTCATTATTCATTCTTACAAATACTTTGGAAGAACCCCCTTTAATATTAGATTTTGATCTGTGACTTGTATTTTAGAAATCAGAAATAATCAGAAATACTAAACCATTGTCCATTAAACCTCAGAAAGGTTTTCTATTGTAAATGTTTATCTAATTAATTTTGTACTTTGGACATTTTATATCTAGCTTCTTAATGGGTGATTCATGTTCAGAGGAGATTCAATTCAATAATTTACTATGTAAAAGGAGATTTATAACTACTTAGCACATGGCCAACATACCCACAGTGGGTGCAGCTGAAATGATCTGGATGGTAGGAGTCGTTCCTGAACATAAGAGGCTGTTCATCAATTATCAAGTGACATTTCTGGCAAATATATTTGCCCAAGCCTTTGGCTTTCTCACGATTGTGGCAAGGCCGACAGAGATGTCTGGTGCAGTTGGAAAGAAAAAAGTTGAGAGATATCATTAAAATAACAGTAATTTACAAACAAATTGCTTGTTAAGACTCAGAGCTTCTGAATCTTAATGAGAACATTAATTCATAAACCATGTTTTGAGCTTGTGATTGTATAAATTACATTAACTGAACTGGTTTAGGTAAATGACAGTATTATTTTCTTCAGCAAATGGAATTTTTGTGCATCTACTTATGGTTTTAAAAAAGCCACACAATTTCAAACATACAGGTACACACAAATGTATTTACATTTAATTTTTCAGTTTTACCTATATAGAACATGCTCCATTTTATTCATTTACAGGACTGAATGCAGAGATAACATGAAAAGCTACTGATCGATACAACTGTGCAAATACCAATTAGAAAAGAGCCAAGCAACTCAAATTAATGCCACACAGTCTCCCAGGCTTCCTGAAAGATCCGAGCAAGGTCACTTAGCCTCTAGGTCCTTATCAATAGAAAGGAGCTAATAATAAATCTCAGTTCCACGAGGCCACTGTGGATCTTGTGTTTCTTACAAGTCCCCAATAGAAAGCCCAGTCTGCATAAGTGGAAAGGAATGTTATTAGCACACTTGCTTTACAAGTCTTCTCTGCTCTTCCTCCCCAAAGCTGAAGATACCAAGACAAGAGCTACAGTTCACAGAAAGAAAGCAGACAGCGTCCCTTTATAAATGGGAGTATGCAGCTGTGTTGCTCTCAGGATAAAGGCATCAATTTTATTCCTCTCTGTGGAATGAAGTCTAATTATACAGGGCAAGACATAGAGACCCAACTGCAAGTGTCCTAAGAAGAATGCCCTCCCATTTTACTGAATAAGGGGCCTTCAGCCCTTTCCACTGATAAACCATTAGCAGCCCAGCTCATTTGGAAGCCCCTGTCTACTATCCTATAGATCCTTGTCCAGTGCAAAGCAAAGGGAGGTCTTAGAATCACAAAGCCGTTACTATGGTAGCCGTCCTTCTCACTCACATTCCCACCATCATGGAATTATCCCTTTCTGAAATGTCCTGTTGTGTCTGTAGCACTAGATTTCCCCTCCCCTTCTGCAATACTCTCCAAGACCTCTAAGGCAGCCAGAGGACTCCAAAGGCACAGTGTAAAAGGCAGAGGTCCAAAGAGAGAGGCTTTAATGAGCAGGGAAAACATTGGAATATTCATAAATACAATAAAAATTAGCAACTCCCTCCTCCAACAGCTTAGCTGGAATTAAGAGTGTCTTTCACATCAGGCATGTTATCTCCCCTCCTCTGCTGTGAGCAAGATGATAAAGGAATACCACACCTAACAGAACTCTATATAGTACAGCTCCCTTTTCACTGAACGTCCTACAGTCAATCCCTGATGGAACTTTTTACAGCTGTGTTCTTTTTCCTGAATTTTCTATAAAGAGCTCAAAGGTTTTCATCACAACTTGATCGGACTGCAAACAAACTGCAAGAGGTAAGAGCTTTGGTATCAGAGTGGGCAACATTTATTAGCCTAGAAAATATAGCATCTCCTAACTTGTATTGGTGTTTCCAAGCGAACAATTTTTGTTATTACTGCTCAAAAGCTGCTGTCTATAATGATAATAACACAGTTGGGTGTTCTACTTAATACTATTAGATGTATCCATTAATAGAAGATTGCTAATTAAATATTACATTTATAAATGAATTACCCACCAAGTTACAACAAATTGATACAAGTTTATTTTTTAATTTTCATAATACTCATAATACAAGTATCATTCACTTTGGATGAATGAAGAATGAAAGTGTTGCTTAAGAAAATAGAAGTAGCTGTGATTTCTAATGTATTTTTAAGACAATTAGCTATGATTCCCTTAATAAACTAGAGAATTGAATACAAACAAAAGACAATCTGCTGGGAAACTTGGGAATGTTTCTTCAAGCTTCATTAAGACATAAAGTAATCCTACCTTTTTGCTATAGAGGAAATTATTTTATCTTTTTTGAAATAACTAGAACACTCTGTAGTCTAGTTGTAAAATTAACACTTGCAATTAGTATAAAATGTTTTGAGTTCCAAGTAATACTAGAGTTAGATCCAAATAATGCTGAGTTTTCCATTTATATGATTTCTATGCTTTTCATTATGTCTAAAGACTTGAATGAGATTAACCACAGGAACAGAAGCTTTTCCAGTATTTATATCACTTTTATTTACAAAGATTTGTTTACAAAGCACTTTGAATCAAGCAAATGGTGCATGCAATGCACAGTATATACCACTTCTATGGAACTATAAGTGAAGGTACTTATATACATATACGCACACATGCATACATACATACATAAAAACATAACATAATATTCCATATTGCATATTATGTATAGGGATAATTAGGCTTGTGTACCTATGACAAGTAGGGCAATTAATTGAAATATGGCTACCAAAAAATTTAAAGTAGAACATTCTCTCCCAGAATTGTACCTAATTTTCATGTATAGTTTATAAAAAGAATGGCCAGGATTCATGTGCCCATATATAATGTGTTGTTTATGCATCTAATTCTAGAGGATCTCCTGATTATCTGGAAGTGGCTTTTTCAAAAGTCTGGGGAGGGGGTTATCAGAAAAAAACTAATCAACATCCAATAGCAAGGAAAAACCCCAGCAAGTTTTGCTTGTTCATATAATAAATAATAAAAAGACAGATTTCTTGATATTGTAATATTTTCATCCAAGTTTATTTATTTGGTATTTTAGGCTCACATTGAAGACCAGTTGTGAGGAATGAACAGCCAAGTAGATTCTTCAGGCCTGTTAGTCAACATTTCCCTGTCAAATTCAGAGCAATGTGGCAAAGAGAGTCACATGGAAAACATCCTTTTTGCTATTTTCTACCTTCTCAATTTCATCCTAGCCTTTTTGGGCAATGTTTTGGCACTCTGGCTTTTCATTCGGGACCAAAAATCAGATACCCCTGCCAACGTTTTCCTGATGCATCTTGCTGTAGCCGATCTGTCTTTTGTGCTCATCTTACCAACTCGGTTGGTCTACCACTTTTCAGGCAATCACTGGCCATTTGGAGAGCTCCCTTGCCGACTCACAGGGTTTCTTTTCTACCTCAACATGTATGCGAGCATCTACTTCCTCATGTGCATCAGCATAGATCGCTTCTTAGCTATCGTGCATCCTGTGAAGTCCCTCAAACTCCGCAGGTCACTCTATGCTCATTTGACTTGTGCCTTCCTGTGGGTTATAGTTGCCGTGGCCATGGCACCTCTTTTGATCAGTGTGCAAACAGTTGAGATGAATAATACCACCGTCTGCCTCCAACTCTACAGAGAGAAAGCATCACGCCATGCTCTTGTCTCCCTGGCTGTCGCATTCACTTTTCCATTTTTTACTACAGTAACCTGCTATTTACTGATCATACGAAGCCTGAAGAAGGGGCACCGCATTGAAAATCATCTAAAGGAAAAAGCCGTCAAAATGATAATCATGGTTCTTACAATCTTCTTGGTCTGCTTTGTGCCCTATCATGTCAACCGCTACATTTATATCCTCAATTATGATGGTGTGAAGACTTCTTGTGCTATGCAGAGGATCCTGGCACTTGGCAATCGCATTACTTCATGCCTCACCAGCTTAAATGGTGCCCTAGATCCTGTCATGTATTTTTTTGTTGCTGAAAAGTTTCAAGAGGCCTTGTGCGGTTTGTTTTGTCCCAAAAGAGTTGCAAGATTACCTTCAAGTTATGATGGGAAAACAAATGACAGCTCTCTAAGTGCTAAATCTGAACTGTAAATACCTGAAAACAACATACTTCCTTAACAAAAGTTTGCTGTCCAGTACAATTTGATCTCCTAGAAAGTAGAACTGCTTTTCTACAAAAACACAAGATCTAATACTTAATTGTTAAGGAAACAAAGCATATACAACAATCCTAACTGGGAAGGAGTAATGAGAAGGTAGATGGTGCCATTCTCTTTTGAATGTTGCTATCAGTGGAAATATTGCCAATAAGATTTTTCATAAGCATTCTTTGGATCTAAAGACAATTAAGAGGCAACTTTGCCTTATCATAACCATTTCAAGAATTACATCAGATTGTGTGAAATTATGAATCTTGTGATAATTTTTGCATAGCAAATAGCACCAAGTAATAATTCCATTAGGATGTAAATTGAAATTTCAGTGAACAAAAGTTTGATAACTTCTCCAGAAAATAAACATTCATAAGTGATGAAAGAATTGACCATTTAAAATATTAAGTTTTAGTAATATCCAGGAGCTGTCCAATCCTATTTTGTGCAGTCTGCAATATAACAAGGCACGCAGGAATTCAGCCCCAAAGTTGTTCAACATTTACATCTACAGTGCAAACTTTTGAGAGGTTTGTGAATATGGGGTTTAGTTTAAACAAACTTTATAACTCTCCCACCATAGTTGTAGAAGAAAGCTGCTGATGCTTTTTATTACATCTCAAGATGAATAAATTACAAACCACATTTGAACAAAGTGTTCCTTTTAATTACAGCTTTGGCTGTAGATACCATTTTCAATAGCAGTGAATGCACAAACCACAATTTATTTTATATGCAGATTTTTTTAATATGACTGAATATGGTTAATGAATTCTTAGAGACCTTACTACAAATCATTAACTCAATTCACTTTAATAATGTAAGATGTAAGTCCAGCTAGGCACTTAGCCCTACTTAATGTAGACTGAGTCTGCATAGTGTCTTAGAATAACGATGATCTGAACCTGGAACAACTAAGCTTGCACAGCTACCTGCCAATGTAACTTTGCTGCAGTTCTATCACAACAAGTTTGTACTATCATGTTTATTATCTTTCTACATGAGCTGCAATGACGCAATGGTTAGAGTGCAGTACTGCAGGCTACTTCTGCTGACTGCCTGCTGACTGCAATTTGGCAGTTCAAATTTCACTAGGCTGTTGATTAAGCCTTCCATCTTTCCAAGGTTGGTAAAAAGAGGGCCCAGATTGTTGGGGGCAATATGCTGATTCTGTAAACCACTTAGAGAAGACTGTAAAGCACTTTGAAGTGGTATATAAGTCTAACTGCTATTGCTATTGCTACATTTCAGATACTAGTCAACTTTATACTGTGCATCTTATAAGTTTTGATGTTTTCCAGTATGTTTAGAACATATGCACACACAAGCTAAATGTTTAACTAAAACAGTGTAAATTACTCCCATTTGCCTTTTAGCAGTTCAGTTCTGTTTTCTAAATTGAAGTATGCTGTGACCATAAATACCTAACATCTACTAGAGGAAAGGCACAAGGACTGCCTTTAATTTTTCTAAAAATTATTTGTAGTAATCTAAACTTTATTAGCCAATATGATAGAAGAAATATAAAACATAAAGATAGGTTCAGAGAATTCACAAACAAATAAAATGTTTAATTTCCAATAATTATTTTCATTAAGGAAAATAACATAAATGTTATGAATAGGCTAGAAAACGGAAAGTTGCTACATGTATTTTGAGGCTATTCTATTTTGGGGGTTTTTTCCAAACGATTTTTGCATTTATTGTTTTTTACTTTTACTTTCTTTATATTCACATTTATACTTAAAATGTATATTTAAAAACTATTATATTTCTTAAGTAACTGAAAATACATTCAAAAGGAGAATAAAGCAATTTTGTTTATACTGGTGCAATATTCTGTCTATCCACCAACACTGTTGGTAAGTATTATCCATCTTAATATACCGGTAACTGTATTTATAAAGACACTTAACTACTTCCTGGCATTTTGTCTAAAAGAATTACCATTTTGAGAATGGCTGCCAATACATTCAATCTCCAGACTTTTTAGAGACATATCTTCCTTTCCATAACTTATCACTAGCTTATACAATGCATCCAACTTCACATTTAATTTCTATGCCAATCTCTGCTAACATTTTAACATATAAAATGCAACACAGTTCTATCTATCTATTCTTACCTGCCAGCGTTCTTCACAAAACCCAAATCAGCAAGAATTACATCACAGAGTTCACAACGAAAACATTCGGGATGCCAATTATTGTTCATTGCTTTGATGACTCGGCCAATGATGAATTCACCTTGAAACAGAAATTCCACACTTGATAACCTTCATTCATTTCAGAAGACCTTAGAATTCCATAGTAGTAGTTGGGTAGCAAACTTTTTAAAACACATTTTGTAGTCTGCTTTATTACAGTAACAAGAAACCTAAGAGTACGTCTAACTTGCTCAAGGTCACTGAGACAAATCCACATTTGTTAGAGGCAGAACTAATATCTATTTCACTGAACCACAAAGGTTCCCTTATAAAGTTCTGAATGTCTTTTTTTAAAAGTACAATTTTCCATGTATTATTTTTGTTCTTACCTATGACCAGTGGAGTCATAAATAAATTATAATATTTTCTTTTTAATTTGCTCTCTACTGCCTCCCCTTAAGAAGTTAGTTATAGAACACCCAGGATCTCATAATCAAATGGTTTACAAACATTGTTAATAAACAGACAAGATTAGATTTGAATCATTAATGTGTAAATCTTACCACATTCCCCACAGCATGGTGCAAATAGCATCTGGAAGTCATGCTCACAATATTTTCTCCCTTCAAACTGAAAGAGATATGCAGGAAAACATATCTTTATAAAACATTCACCATACCAAGAACTGTAGAGTGTGCAGACACAAAGCAATAGTATTCCCTTATCATTATCTGTGGGATCTTGCATTATTGATTCTTACTTTTGGGAAGCTCATTCCAAAATATTAACCCATCTTCAAATCACAATAGTTATTATAATTGTAATATATTTTGTAATGGCACTCTTAATATCATTTTGCTAGTTACTCGCTCTGATTTTAAATATGCCTTTTTTACTGACTATACGGAGATTTGCTTTTAATGACAAGAGATGCTCATGATATTCTGATGTTGTTTAGTCTTGCATTTTTATTAAATTAAATCAATTAACAAAAACAAAGGGAGACATAATTGGGCCTATTCTTTTATGTTAGCTTTCCCTTCCTTATTTTTCTCTATCATGGCTCCTAATGTTAACTGACTACAGTGTAATGTTATGTTTAAAGCTGGGGAAACTATGGTTATTCTTAACTATGGCTGACTAAAATATATAGGTTTCATGCTTGTTAATGACATTGGTTTATACACATCCCAGAAAAAAGTAATTATTTTTTAATGTTTGGATTTGTGATCTTCAATTAATGCTCACAGAAATGAGAGCTTCCAATATCATCTTTTTGCCAGAGGATGTGAAAGGAGTACAGGGTTTCAAGCTAGTACACATAGCTCTAAACTATAATTTAGCATTGTCTTAAATCATGTTGACTAGAATTTTTTTGAGTTCTAACACCAATATTTTCCCAAGATTCTAAGCTGAAGAAATCTGGTTAGCACAGTACCTGAACTGGTGACTACTGAACTCTTCTAGCTATTTGTCTAAGAAAGTGAGATTCTGCTGAATGCATGATATTAAAAATTATATAGGGGAGAAAAGAGAAATGGAACATTGAAATTAGAACTGAGGCAATTGTATTTACTGCATAGAAAATAGTTCAGATATGCTTCTCAGTTGAGGAAGGAAAAAAACTAAGTAATTTTCCCAACTATTAAAAGTGTAATAATCTCACATCATAGAAGAGGCCATCTGGAAACTGGCGAAAGCACTGAGCACAGACAAAGCAGTTTTCATGGTACAGTTCTCCGTTGCTGTTTACAATACGTTCAGTTGGATCAAAACGGGCTCGACAGCGTTCACATACAGCATTTGCAAGGGCATCTGACATATTACTGAGAAGCAAAAGAGAAAAATGAAAAATACTTAAAAATGCAAAGTGTAGCCACTAAATTAAGTTACATTAATAAAAAATAAAAGTCCATTTTATACTTTTATTTAGATTCAAGCACATTAGAGGTGCCAATTATAAAAATAATCAGAAGGTAAATATTTAATTATCCTATATAGCATAGCATAGCATAGCATAGCATAGCATAGAATAGAAATGGGAGTTGGCTTACCTGAACTCCTGTTCTGTAGGATCCTGGAGTCCATCGGTCATGAATGGGTTAAACCTTCCCATGATCCTTAGGACCGAGTCTACCCAAAACTGACAC
>JANHFM010001791.1:216485-226576 GCA_032468115.1 Grayia smithii | reverse complement strand
AACTCTTTATTTTAACTGGAAAAGTTGGGGGTCGTCTTATACACCCAGTCGTCTTATACGCCGGAATATACGGTATTAATACAATTAAATTATGAAATTTAAACTTCAATAATTTTCATTGCCAGTAAAGTTGTAATGAATGTATATCTAGCATATAGGATTGAGGGATCCTACAGATTTTGATCTCTTTTTCAGGGATGAGCTTGGGGAATTTAAAAACATGAGGTAGAACATTGCCAAGAGCCTGGATCCAAGAGTACATTGCTAAGAGTAAATGGATTGCTATATATCTATAATCAATAAATTATGAAGCTGGGTATTTGGAACTGGAGTATGTTGTAAATGAGCCTGGGGTGTAGCAAAGCAGTTCAGGACAGGTGTATTTATTACTGCACTTACAATACCTAAGACTCACTGCAATAACAACCTAACCTTATTCTATTGGATTTTGCTTCCTGAACACTTTTGGGCATGTCTTACTAGATTTCTGGCTGCTAATCATGAAAATAACCTGTAATTTAACCTATCTCATACTGTTTTATAAAATTTTGTTTTTACAAAATGGCAATGTAGACCCTTCAGTACTTGTTGGCTATGCTTCATGCATGAAAGAAGCATACAAAAACATTCAGTACACCAAGTACAACTGAAATATTGTGGAGAACTCAAAAGCAATGGCTCTGAATGAAGCTAAGATATATCAAGTATACTGTTGTTACTTATGAAAATGGGAGAGTTATGGAACAGAATGACATCATAGTAAAAAGAAATTACTATTCTCAAAGGGTTTGGTTCCAGCACAGATAAATTTGGCACATGAATCACTTGTTGACCCCCCAAAATATTTTTGCCTTCGCTTCACACACCTTACATAACACTCTGAATTTTTTTTTGAAAGTGATGAATAAAATAAAGGTTTTCATTATTTTGGAAAGATGTTTCCAAGAATAACTGATGCCAAGATTAATAAAGGCATTTTTATTGGTCCACATATCAGATACACCATCAATGACAAATGGTTCAAAGATTTGTTAATGGGGCCAGAGAAAATCACCTGGAAAGGATTCAAGGATGTTGAAATGTAGGTGCAATGAGCAGCAAACATGGTGAAAGGTTTTGGGATAATGCTTGAAATTACAGGTGGAAGATCTGTTTAATTGCCAATGGTTTATTTTGAATGTTGATGTAACAAAGTATGCTCACCACAAATTATGTAATATTGATCAAAATGAAAATAAAGAAGCCCTACTCTAGGGCCATAATGTTCCCGCTATGGAGTAATAGTGATCTGACATAAATCAATAAATACTTCAACAATACAAGAGCACACAATAGATGGTAAACCGATCCAAACTTGATTGCAGAAAATACGACTTCAATAACAGAGTTGTCAACGCCTGGAATGCTCTACCCGACTGTGGTTTTTTCCTCAAACCCCCAAAACTTTAACCTTAGATTGTCTACTGTAGACCTCACCCCATTCCTAAGAGGTCTTTAAGGGGCGTGCTTAAGCGCACCTACTATCCCTGTCCCCATTTATTCGTATCCATTTCATATATTCATAATTAAGTTTATTATGTCTGCTATCAAATACATGCTTGACGAAATAAATAAAATCAATAAAAATCAATAAATACTTAACAAGGAGCACAACCACCTTTGAATATTATCACTGCTACAGTTCAAAGTTCTGCCCTGTCCCTAGCAATTGGCAACCGATAGCTGTAACACATCTCTCCCCGCGACTGTAGAATGCGGAAGCACCGCCCCCGTTTCTCCTGCCTTCTGCGAATGCGCAGTTGATGCCTTTGAAGCCGAAAGGATGAGGTGAAGTTGCCCGTCCAAAGGGCGCCCGGAAAATGTTGTTCTTGTTCAGGCGCCCGCGAGGAGGTTGGAAGAGTCACGAGACCATGGCTACCTGCGCAAGCTCCTTCTCCGCCCATCTGAACCTTTGTATGCAAGCAGGCAGGCAGTTGCCTGAGCGAGGATCACGTGTTTGAAGTTGGTGCCAATTTTTTTTTTTTTTTAAAGAGACCAAACCAAGGCGGCCGACTGTCTGTTTAGCAGTGCCGCTTTGCTAAGGCGGCTGCATCCCACCGTTCCAGAAGTACCGGGCCGAAGAGCAGCCTCCTTGCCCATCTATTGTCTTCGCCTCCCGCCTGTTCCCTAGAGACTCCTCGCCAAGATGGCAGATCTTAACCGGCAACTGCAAGAATATTTAGCTCAGTCCAAGGGCGGCGGCGGCGGCTCGACGGTTTTGTCAGTTCCTCAGACGCCTCCTCAGGACGAGGCAGAAGAAACCGGCTCGGGCTTGGGCGTCTGGCTGCGGCGCATGAACCCTTTCCCCGCGACAGGAACGTGGTCGGGGGCGGCCGAGCCGGAGCCGGAGTCGTGGCTACCGACGGGGGTGTCCCGTTGGCAGAGGCTGGTGGGGAGTGCTCTGTGTCTGCTGCTGGCTGTTCTCTGTTTCGGCCTCGCCGCGCTTTATGGCTCGCTCCTGCTGCTTCGGAAGTTCGCGCTGCTCTGGTCCTTGGGCTCGGCCTTTGCGTTGGGAGCCGCTGGTTTCTTGCGGGGCCCGAGTCGCTTCCTGGGCGAGCCTGACCGGCGAGGCCTGGCCATCCTGTATTTGGCCTCCGTGGGCGGAACTCTGTACGCTGCTCTCGGGCTCCGAAGTACGCTGTTCACGGTGCTGGGTGCTGTGGTCCAGCTGGGAGCCGGAGGCGCCTATTTGTTTTCCTCGTTGCCTGGCGGTGCTGCCGGGTTGCGCTATGTCAGCAGCTTCCTGGGTAGCTTCGTGAGACGAAGTGTTTCTAAAGCTCTTCCAGTGTGAGTTACTCTGTCGTCTGAAGTCCAACTCCCGGGCTTGGGAAGACTGGTCCGTGAGGAGGCACCCCGGGCCGCTTTTCAAAGTAACGCGCAGAGCAGGATATGCAGCCTGAATCCCAGGAATTCTTGAATAAAGTTTCTTCTGCGACTAGTGAATTCTGGGAGACAAAAGACCGGGAGATAATTCAGTTGCCTCACTGTGGTTGTTTGACTGTTGAGAAGTATTAAAGTATTAAAAGAAAAGATGTGACTTAAAACTGAACTACCTAGACTGGCAGGTAGAAAGAGCCAAAGGTTTTGTAGAGTCTGTGTGTGTTCTTCCAACCATTGCACAAACCACCCCATTAACAATTTTAAAAATTTACAGCTTTGTGATTTCTCTCACTCTTGGGCTATAAAAGAGGCAGCTTAACATTTCCTTTACCTCTTCCAGTTATTGAAGTGTTTTCCCTCTTCTGACACAATTTTGGGGTGGATGTGATTAAGATGCTTTGCCAACAATTTAATTGATGGTGTTATTGGACTGGGATTTGTCCAGCTGCTATTAGCCTTTGAACTGCTGTGATTACAACTTCTCCATTCCAGTCAGCGGTACTGCCCTATTGGTCACTTTGTCCTGGACTGCAGAACAGACCTGGGTTAGGTATATTGTTTGTTAGAGATGTGTTCCTTTAGAATATTATCTGTATGGTGAAATTAGCATATAAAGCCATACACATGAACATATTTTCTGTACATGTTCTGGAATTTCTCAAAGAGTTTTGCCTTGTTGATCATTCCTATGTCCTTTATGTTCCTCTTCTGCATTCTAACAACGCTTTTGCATCTGTATTTCTGAATAGCCTAAGAAGAAAAAACCCACTAGTGTCAACTGTCTCACCCTCTTGCCGTCTCTCATTTTACCTTGCTGTGTTTCTTGTTTTTCTCACATAGTTCTCCTTCCCTCTTCACATCTTTCAGGAGTGCTAGACCGATGGTCAGAGGTGAGCTGATGGACTAGTCAGAAATACAAAGCATCTTGGTCCCTGTGACCTATCCCTTGGGGAACTTGAAAGATACACCAAACTTTTGCTCCAGGCACCCATTTTGTCTGCATGGTGGGAAAGGGTTACCCAACTAAATAGAAGAGGTTTCCCACTGAGCAGCTACTGCCAGTGCAACATCAGCAGGAGAGGACTGCCCTGTATAAGATTCCCTTCTATTGCTTTCCTACTGGTCCCCTCCTGTGTTTTAACTGGGTCTGAATCTGTATATCAGAAATATTTGTCCCAAATACAAATTAGGGCAAGTTTTTCCTGAGGGAAGTGAATAATCAGCAGGAGAAATGGACTGAGAAGAATCTACAAATTATTTTGCTTTAATTGTCCTGTATTAAGTGTAAGAACAATCCAGTTTGCCTTGTTACTACATCTACAAACTACATAACTTCAGGGTTGGTGTCACAATTTTACAGTGCAAATGTACGTTTTATTTCTCTTAAAATTGTAGCCTGCAAAGCAGAGGTGAAATCCAGCAGGTTCTGGAGAACCAGTAGCGGAAATTTTGAGTAGTTTGGAGAACCAGCAAATACCACCTCTGGCTGGCCTCAGAGTGGGGTGGGAATGGGATTTTGCAATATCTTTCCCGCAGGAGTGAGGAGGGAATGTGGATTTTTGTAATATCCTTCCCCTGGAGCGGGGTGGGAATGGAGATTTTGCAGGTTCCTTCCCCTGCTACGCCCACCAAACCATTCCCAACAAGACACACTATGCCCACCAAGCCATGCCCACAGAACTGGTAGTAAAAAAAATTGGATTTCAGCACTGCTGCAAAGCATACCTCTTACATGTTGTATTCCCTGAAGTCAAAAGCACAGAGCTGTTTGGGCTCTGTGGGGCTCTATGGGGAGGTGGTGGCTGGGAGCTTCCCATTTTCACACACCCACTGCTATGATAGCCTGAGGTGCTGCTGCATTGAGCTCAAAGCTGCCATACCAGAGTTGGAGCCACTGGCATGGCGGCGGCAGCAGCAGTGCATATGAAAATAGGAAGCCCCTGGCTGCCGGCTCCCCACCACCCACTCCACCGTGCTCTGCCCACCTGCTCACCCGGCACTCTCTCCAGTCACTCACAGCACGTCCCCATGGCTACTTGGCTGTGTGGAGTTGTCCTGCAGTAAGTTGGCGGTGGCGAGCTTACAGCAGCAATTTGGCCACAGTGAGTTGCTCTAGACCCCAGAATTTAGACTTCTCTTTAACTATAGTGAAGATTAGAAAATAAGTTTAAAAGTACCATCCTGCTTTTTTTATTAGATTCTGTTCTGAAAGGAAGTATCATCACACTAGTTATAGTTTTCCTATAAGCATCAATTGAAAATTTTATTGATGTACTGTAGTTCCTAATTTTAAACACAACTACTCTGTTTACAATTAATGCAGACTATCCTATTTATTTGTAATTACAGTGGTGAGACAAATGTACTTTTGAGCAGAAATAGGTATTTCCAAGCTAGTTGATGTCCTCTACTTGGTAAGGAAAAGTCAAAGATATTCAAAATAGAATAGGCTTTATAATTTAAATATCTACCAAAAAATAGAGAAATATCTGTACATCTTATGTACTGGTTCTATACAGACTTGTATAATTTGTTATTTTTTCTCATAGAAAAACATTTAAAAGTCCTTTACAAGACTGTTTAATTCACTTTTCCTCAACTATGTAACTAATGTGGAGTGTAGGTACAAAACATTGTTTTGATTTTGTGACTCTTACTACTAGCAAAAAATGAAGAAATATCCTGTTTTGCATACTCCTAATGAGCATGATTGCCTTGTTCATTGTGTTTTGAATAAGTTAGTTGGCTTACTATACAACTGACTCTAAAATATTTTAAATTTTTATCAAGGCTAGGTTTCTAATTTAATATCTGACCTTAATCACATTTATTTTTTAATGGCTCAACATCTATATACACGATATATAGAAATTCTTAGGCTACAATTGTTTACTCACTTTATAATAAATCCTATCATATATATTGTTAGTGATGTGCCTTGTTTTTATGCCAAATCATGATGGATTGTCACATCATGCTAAGGCAAATCATATAGTGATGTGTAAAACCAACTTTTGATCAATAAAGCTTCAATAGTCTCAGAATCAGAATACTGGATAATAAACATCTCAACTGAGGACATTTTATTGTGAAATAAGTGTAAAACAGATACAGTACTATAATGGAAAGAAACTGTACTTACACCTTTAAAGAAAATAGAGAAAATATGTAAAGGTTTTTTAGGTTATGTCTAGATATTCAGACTAAAGTTAGGTATTTTTTCTTGATATTTCTGAAGCTATGTTAATCTAAACATTTAAAAAAATAAAGTTAAATGATTTGGTTAAATTATGGCTTCAGAAACAACAAATTCAAGACTTTAATTTAAAAGTCCATTCACTCTTCAATAGTTTTCATTAGGGGTTAGCTACCTTTTTTTTCTTATTTCATTGCATTTCAAAGTAGTCAGATGGCAGAATATTGGAGTGTTTTTCTGAATAAATCAGAATTGATCACTAATAATCAGATCACAGAACAAAATTCATATGTTTTAGCTATAAATCCTTATTGTACCATATACAAATATCTCACTCTGGACCAAGGAGTACTTAGGGAATCTATATATGAAACTCTTCTGCTCATTTTGGTTACTGAAAGGAAAGACATTTCTAGGAATCAACAAAAGTGATTTTCATTTACATATTTTTATAACATGCTAACTGAACTTGGGAGGCTTTAAAACTTTGTGTAAGTAGCTGTGATAGCTAGTTCTGTGGCAGTGCATGTATCCAACACAGAAAATGTCCATAGAAATTTTAGGAGATGGTTCCTCTATGATATGTGAAAACGTGTATAGAAAAATCACACACTCTTGTTAATTTTTGGACAAATTGCATTCTGTATTCATACAAAAACAACTTAACTTTTCCTGACAACTGTACATATAGAAACAAGTTCTTGACATGAACTGAAATCTGGATGTGCTCCATATCTCACATCACTAAAAGGAAAAACAAAAAACCCAGCTTTTATCTTCAGATATCAATTTAAGAAATACAGGTATGACAAGGGATTGGGATGGTGTGGAAATGAAACAAAGGTTGTTGTGATGGTATTATTAGCTGGTATTTAATGTTGGAAAAGACCTTCTTAGGAACTAATGAACAATCACTTATCTCCATCTAGAGTCCATGTTTGTAGGATTGCAGAATTATTTTTGCAATGATTCTGCAACAAGTGGAAAGACTGGGTTTTTCCCAGTCATGACCTCTTCTATCGACCCCTTCCTCCACCTCTAGAACCACCTCGCCTTGACTGGCTTGAGTTCATGTTACTTCCTCTTCCCCAATTACTCCCACTTCTTCCTCCTCTAGAAGGATTGTTTCCTGGAGGTCCTCCAAATTCTTCTCTATGATATCCATCATGATGCTCTCCATCCAAAGAACTGGATCTTCCAGACTTTGACATTCTCTGTGAAAGTCCTGATTTTACACGTCCTAAAATAAAAAAGGGCAAACTGAAATTAGATCATGTTATTGCTATCTTTCTGATGGAAAAAATAAAGAATGTCCTCTCAATTTTTTACACTCTACCAGCTCAGAATCTTTTGTGTTTTTGTATGAGAGAGACAGAAACAGATAGAGCGAGCACAAATATTTTTTAAAAAATTATTGATACAGTCCTGCTACTGTACTGGCTAATAAAGTTATTTAGAATTTATAGCTATAGAAGAAAGCTGTACTACTTGCTTTGTCAGATCACAGTCTTTGGAAACTAAAGATAATGTACATACACTATTCAATGGTATCTTTCAAACTAATGATCAGCATGTGGGGTAGCATCACCTAACTGTCGTAGCCTTTCATTTGAATGTTCCTCAACATTTTGTTTTCACCAACCCTTCCCAGTTATTGTTATTTCTAGCAAAGTACGAATAACCAAGGAAACTGCTATAAATATCTGTTTCTTCAGTATGCTGCAACAGTGATGCTAGGCAGATTCCCCCTTCCCATTTTAATGCTACATTTACTTTATAATAAAAAATGTATATGGCAGTTAGCCTGGGTAATTTCAGGGTTTTAATTAACTTTTCTTGGTAATGTTATCTGTATCAGATAAATAGAAATATTTTGGCTTTAATATCTTGATTATGGATCAGTATGAAATCTATTATTTTGTGGTGAATGACTCTTATTCTTACACTCTCAGTCTCAAAAGTAAATACTTATGAGAGAAAAACAGATTAAGCAATGAAAACATGACCCAGAAGTAGACTACAGTATAAGATTTTTATTTGGTCTCTGCATCAATCCTGGGGAACCCGAGAGATATTTTCTGAAATAATTAAATATAATTTACTTTCATTTATTTAGATAAATTTAAATTGGGGTGAACTGTAGGAATAAATTGTTTTACCATTCCAAACTTTTACATATGGATTTAATTTTTAAAAAGAAAATAAGTAATAGTTTTTATAAGATATTTTATTAAGATTTGTTTTATTTTATATTATATTTATTTATGTCCCTTTATTATTATTGTTGTTGTTTTTTTACAAATAATTCAAAGTGGCAAACATATTCAATATACCTTCCTTCTTCTATTTTTCACATAGCAATCTTATAAGTGGGGTTGGATTGAGAGAGTGACTTGTCCAAGGTTACTCAGCTGGCTTTCATGGCCAAGAGGGACTTAAACTCATGGTAAATTGCTTTCTAGCCTGGTGCCTTAATCACTAGATCAAACTAGCTCATTCCGAGCATTTCTCAATTTGTCATTTACTATATATACTTATGGATAAGTTGAGATTTTAGATACCAACATATAGTCCCAAAATTAGTTGGGCTTCTATGTAGATGAGCCTATCCATGAGTATATATGGTAATACCATACTTTTTAAAAATACCCATAAATTCCATATACACCTGCTGATAACCCTAAAATTTTAACCAAAATATTATGAAAAATGCACCACCTGAGATAAGCTGATTGTGAAAATGAAAATATAATGGGAATTTTGAGAATTGGTTTACTTGCAGATAATGAATTTTCATGGCATTTCGGTTAAGAATTTGAAGGTTGGCTTTTCCGAGTATCGGTTTATATGTTATATATGACACTACTCAATCTCTCAAAGAATAGTAATTTACCCTTTCCTCTCTCCTCTGGATGCCCAGCTTGCATTTCCATTTCTCTGTGGTCAGAGGTTCCTGGTCCATCATGCCAAGGTCGTTTACGGGGTGGTAGTGAGGCCATATCCATTCCTTGCAGTGAGGAGGAACGTTCTCGATTTGCAGGAGAATGTCCATCATGAGAAGGATGATCTTGGCGGGGACCTGATCATGACAAAAGACAATGAGATGAGAAATTTAGTCCAAGCAAATAATTTCATAGTGGAAATTTTTCTGTAAACTCCTTTTTGTTAAAAACCAAACCAAACCCAGACAGTGAGTGTGACAGAGATGCATGCATTTCTTTCAATTAGATATTATCATTTACTATCAACTCTTAATTACACATGCATACACAGAGTTACTTGAAAAAGAATTTGCTCCCTTTAACTTTTTATGAATGTTGGTATACTTCTGCCAATGTCATCAGAAGTTCTGCATGACTCTATCAGAGCCCGAGTCTGAGGAGGACAAGACAGAGCTAGTGCCAATGGAGGAACAACTATGGGAATAGGACGAGGCACTTCCGGGTCCCTTGGGCCTGGGAAGTTGTCAGCAAGGAAGAGGCGGCACAGGAGGAGCAGACGAGGGTGGAGCACAGGGCAAGCAGTGGAGTAGAGGAGCTCTGGCAATGTGCAATTACCTCCTCTCCCCCCGATTGCTGAGCACGAAGAATGGAGAGGATGCAGGATCAGCGCAGAGCAACCCAATGACTCGGGAGGATGGCGCCCTGTCCCTCTTCACAAGGCTCAGGGAATAAGATTTAACTGTTGGGAGGGGCGTTTGTTGGGAACAAGCTTTTTCCAGCCTCGTGCTATTACTGATGTCTGGATACTTGCTGTGTTTTGTCTTGTTTGCTTTATTTGCCATGCTGGCCTGGCTACATGTGAGGTCGCACTGACAGTTATACTCTAGGTGGTGGTGCAGTCCCAGTTCCTGTGACAAGGACTCTCTGAAACCAAACTTCTTGAACTGTGGCTGCTCTCAGAAGAGACGTTGGTCTTACCTGAACGTTCGTTCTCTACGTGCTGCGAGAGAGTCCTAGCAATGGGTAATGTGCAC
>JANHFM010001791.1:188940-204543 GCA_032468115.1 Grayia smithii | reverse complement strand
TGGCAGAAGCTGGGACAAGTAACAGGAGCTCACCCTGTTACACAGCACTAGGGATTCGAACCGCTGAACTGCCGACCTTTCGATCGACAAGCTCAGCTTCTTAGCCACTGAGCCACCACATCCCTGGTACCTTAGACCCAATCAATTTGAGGGCTGATCAAAAAAGCCCCTTTGTTCCTATCTGAAACATTCAGAGTTCATGTCTTTCCAAATCAAACATTCCTCCTCTCCCTCAACACCCTATGAAATGGGGAAATAACTCGGAGAAACACCAGGAAACCCAACTGCCTTTTGTCACTCCGCTTCTCGATAAAGCAGGGTGCTTTGCCTCCGAGAAATGTCAGGCAGCCAGAGACCTTGAGTACAAAATCCAGAGCTGTGTAATTTGGCCCTGAATTGACTTGCTGATGCTGAAGTGTCAGAAGAAGTTCATCTGAGGATATGCAAACATCTTTGCATTGAACAGATATCCAAGCATGAGAGAGAGAGAGAGAGGGAGAGAGAGAGAGAGGGAGAGAGAGAGAGAGAGAGAATATGCATTGTCCTTCTCAAAATTCTATATTGGATGGACTAAGATAATAAGAATGGAATAAATATTGGGTCTGTAATCATGCATATTCACATCTGAATTTGAATTGCCATACAGCGCTTCTAATTCTTATATATGCATTTATGCCATCTTTTCTCTGGGAACTCAAGGTATCACATGGATCTTCCTTCATCTTCTTCCCATAACAACAACCCAGTAATGTTGACTGGACTGAAAGTAAGTGGTGCCAAATTACCCAGTGATTCTTCCATATCATGTAGGGACTTGAATCTGAATAAATTTTCGTAATCCAAATCCAAATTCTACCTTAAACCATTATAATATGCTGTATAGACCAAAAATAATTACCATATTCTACTCCATCTTCTGACATTCCTGGAAGTAAGTTCAAATTATATCGGTCTCGCATTTTATCTCCAGGTCGATTCCGGGTCCAGAATTTGCTGTCAAAATAAAACCAAATGGTAATATATTCTCTTTTGTCTGTTATGAGGATTAAATATATCCTCCTCCTCCTCCTCTGTTAGGCATTTTCCTGCTGAGGGTTAGCCATCAGATAAGTCATTGCTATCTTTCAGAGGAAAAGACAAGAAGCACACCAATGGGAATGGAACTAGTTTCTACATTTTTCTACTCTGCAACTTCAAACTATGATGACTTACAGAATTGGATTGTCAGTTACTTGTATGCAGAGCAAATGGAAAATACCTATTTTGTAGGAGGAAGAGTAAGTATTTATTCAATTTAAAAATGGTGGAAATTTGTTCACCATCCCACGTGTTTATCTTCTTAGATGACATTTATGCCATCTCATATAAAATTAATTTCTTTAGATATCAAAATATACATTTATTAAAATATGTATATATCATATTTAGGTATGAATAATACCAGGGAAGTAAAAAAAACAGATGTTGATAATCTGACTAAATTTAAACATAAGCAAATAAGGTTTTTCCATAAACATGACACTAAAATGTAGATTTACATTACAGTTTTTGAGAGTGTTGTGAGAAGAGAAACTGCTATTTTCTTGTTTTATTAATCTGGTAAGAAGAGACCCAGAAATTACAATAATGTAAACGACAATATTTTCTTCAAATCTAAAAATAATCTATTTTCAATTATAGTTGAAATATAAACTGTCATAATTAGATGTTTGCAGATAATTACAGTAGGTATATAACTGAAATGATTTCTACTAAAATTAATAAAAAATAATCATTCCAAACTTATATGCGCAAGTATGTTACCTTTTCTCTGGGACTCCATAATTCAAACTGAATTGTATTTTTTTCTAATCACCATTTTCATTTTTCACTAACCTTTTAAAATTAAATGTACCTTATTTTATCTCTTACAATGATGAAGTGATGAGATGAGAATGATGAGAATAATGATGATGTTTGTTAATTAAGAGAGAAATGTTCTTGGAATCAGAAGAGTGCCAAGCATCAAAATACCTGGTGTGATCATTTGATCCTGAACAAAGAATGTGTCCTAGAGGATGCCAAGCCAAGCTCCAAATCATTCCTTCATGGGCTATTTCCATACCACCCACTTCCTTTTCAACCCTGAAACATATAAAAAGCAGTAGTTAAATGAATAAATAAAACATTTTGGAACAAGCCTCCAAATAAATTTGCTATAAAACTTCTTAAGTCTTGGTCTTAACTTCTTGGTCAATGCATGTTTTTTTCTGTTGAATTCAAACACTTGTTGCAGATTTAAAATAAGTTTATTCAATCATGAGTTCTGGTTTTTTTAATTTTCCAGTTTTTACAGAATCTTTACATATAATTGATATTCTTCCTATATGTGCCAAGGTTAAATAGAAATATTTACAAGAAAAATTAATTTAACACCTGATGTCACCAAAAACCAAGTAAGCTATTTTAGATTTTTAGAATAATTAGGAACATAAATCTCGAAGCTTGAAAAAGTTACATTAAAATATGCTGAATGTCTGCTGCAATTTCACATCTGATGGTTGAATTAGATACTCACCCAACATGCCAGAACAGCAAAGAACCATCAGATCCTCCACTGGCAAAAAGACCTTCATGAACAGGATGCCAAGCCACAGCTATATTACCGATTTAAAAAAACCATTATTAATACATATACTTTCTGTTTTCTAATACAGTGCTGGAACAGACAGCATCTGTCTTGAGATTTGATGCCAAACATGGAAAACAGGGATCAGCATGTGGGAAGGACAGGGAAGGTTAGTGATTAGTAATGAGCATAATGGAAGGTACAGAAATATCATAGTATGCCTTGGAGTTTAAATGTTCTATGTCCTTTTTACTCAGAGGTTAAGGGAAATGATTCAAAACTATAGCCATCAATTACATTTCATAGCACATATACCTGCACAAACACACACAAAAATTAGAATTATAATTGCATCAGTTTGATGATTTAGGATGGGCTTAAGCAAAAACAACCAAAACGTCATTTTAACCTGTGGCCTCCTTTTTATGACCTCTGAAGACCTGTAGTTCTTCTTTCAGATTCCTGATATCAAAAAGTTTGCAAAGATGATCACGAGATGCCGTAAGCAGCCAATTGCCATTGAGATTCAGCTTGACCTCCATCACAGTGTTTTTATGAGCGTGTCTGGAATACATTGCATTAATGAATAACAGGACAGATTGTAATATAGTAACAATTACACAAAACTAACAAGACTCTCAAAATGTAATTACAGTTTCACTTAGAACTTAGCATTTTATTCAAACAGCTCAAGTTTTTATTTTACTAGAAGTCAGACTTGCTAATCTCATAATAGAAAAGGGATGAGTACTGTAGAAACTATATTAATTTCTTTTTCAAGATAAAATTCCTAAAAAATATAAGTAATAAACTGATGAAAAACCCAAATATAAATGCTTCCATAAAACATTGCTATTTATTGAATTAATAGCTGTCATTATTTGATTCAAGCATCCTTAGCATACTCTTTCCATATAGCCATAAAAGGAACACAGAGATTAAGAAGCACTAATAGACTCCTAAGAGGCTTTTGCACTTTTTTAAAAAAACAAAAGTAGGCCAGGAAGGGACAGGACTATGTTGGAACCATAGTGCTTGGGGAATAGGGAATAATCTCTCTCTCTCATATTTTCTAACCAAGCCCACCTTAGCAAAATTTTCAAGTGTATTTTCCATGAATATTAGCTAGTAAGTGGATGGGAAATAGAATATTGAGAAAATGGCACGGAGAAAAAGATTAACTTCCTTGCAGTACCTTTGTCCCAATGTAATCCCATCACCCTCTTTTATGGAGATGGCAGATCAGATCATAGACTTTCAATGTCTTACTTTCCTCTGTTATAAAGTCACTTTACATTAAAAATCAGGCTATAAGAGGCAAAGACTGCATTAATAGTTGAGCAATATTAGCCTAGGTATTTACTGAAGGCACGATCAAGAGAGACCTTAAACATTTATGACTGCGTTGTACCCCATCTTTTTCCCAAAGAATCTGAAGAAGTGTACATGGTTAAAAACACAAAAATAATTAGAAAACAACAACACTTACAGTGTAGCCAGGCTTTGGCCAGTCTTTGGATCCCAGAATTTGATTGGCTGCTGGCTATCTTTACTTCCAGAAACCACCAATCCCTTTGTTGGATGCCAGTCAACACATTTGACATCAGCACCATGACCTTTTAACAGTGCAAAAACAATTAGTTAGTTAAATGTTTCACACAACCACATGAATTAAAATCTAAACAAATTAAGGATTAGCAAATTTCTCAGAAAAAAGCTCTACTAGTCTTTTAATAAGCTTTAAATAAGTTTGCACATTTTCAAATTACATAAAACTTGTTTATTTCCCAAGTATTATTTGTCCTTATTAAAATATAATAAACAAGTAATCACAAATGTAAATATGTTCAAAATTTAGAGAACTATTGTAACATATTGTTTTTCTAATCATTCTAACCAAATGATGTAAGGTGGTATGATTTGAGTTTATAAAATTATTTTTTAACTTCTTTTAAATCCAAATATTTTAGAATATTATTTTGGTCTCCAATAATGTAGGGATTAATGAATATATGATCAATGCAGGATTAAATGAATGTAGCTCTTATTTTATATACTGTATTACTAAATGCTGAAAATCCTAAGTGTAAAGCACATTCAAAATCACTGGAAGAGCTCAATAAAAACCCACTACATCTGATGAACTGCTTTCCCAATACTTCTGATTGACATATAGTTGCACATAAAACTGAACAGAGGCTAATATTTTCTATCAGTACTTCAAGATTCATTTGGAAGTATGTTTTAGATTGTTGTTTTGCTAAAATCCAACTTTTTTTTCATCTTAATTTTTTTCACTGAGAGAAAAAGGTTAAAGGAAAAAAATGTACTTCAGGTACTGTGGAAGCAAGGATATTGACAAGGATAATTTTTCAGTTTTTAATCAATTTTATATGGTTTTATCACTTGTATTCATAAATCTTCCAGAATTACTTGAATAGTTATCTCTGGTGAGATGGGTGGACAATAGATAGATAGATAGATAGATAGATAGATAGATAGATAGATAGATAGATAGACAGACAGACAGACAGACAGACAGACAGACATAGATAGATGATAAAAAAAATAGTGAGATGGGCAGTGTCTAAATTTGGTAAATAAATAAACAAATAATGAAGAGATATGGTGAATAGGATGAATTCATTCATTCTAATCTACATTCCTATTTCTGTGGTTTACTCCTGCCTTCCTTCTTTCTTTCTGAGCTCTGCACGACATTGAATATTCCAAGAGGGGGCAGAATGATAGGAGCATAGGCATACGTAGAATGAAATACCTTGGGAATGTTAGTGACTGCAGAAGTATAAGTAAATAAGAACTCCTGCACATTATTATGTGGAAGGTGAAAAACCTAATTAGATTAAGACTCTTTTCATATGGAAAACAAAAAATAAGCAATGTTACTCATTAATTTATTAATCTTCATATCAGCAAATGAATGCAATAAAACAGTAGCCTAGCAAAATATACTATGTTTTCAGGTTAGGCAACTGTCAAACAAATCAGTCATAATCATATTTTCTTAAATTTATTTTAAACAGATTCCAATAACTATTTCAAATCTGTCGGCTTACTAAGTATAGATTTAAAAACATTTAAGTAGTTGAAGATCCTTTAGATACTTAGAAGAGAATCCCTTTGATTCCAACAGAGATTATTCCCAAACAAAGTAGTACTGAATTGTAATTTAAGGCTACATCTTGAGCTTTTGAGAATTTTTATTCATTATATTTCAAAAAGAAGTGAAATATAAAAATAGATTAGTAGAATTAAATGTAACCTATCAGATAAAACATGTTTGTACTTGGAAGTGCTGAAATGTATGTGTTTTGTGCAGAATATAAATTTTTATGTGGTAACACTATCTATAAAGAGGTGCTCATCGAACTTGTAGTATAGATTTTTTTCTCCAAAAAAATACAATTGTGTAAAAACAAATACACTCATTTATATGTATGAGATGATGACTACAATATATTAGATAGTCACTGCAAAAAAAGAACATCCAACTGTTACTTAGTCCAGAGTGGAAATGAAAGGTAAATACTGCAAAAATATAAGCACATTGGTATATACGGAATGTTAGAAACAAGGCAAACTTAGTCATTACTGAGCTCTTGTTACAAAGTGAGGTGGTCACTTAAAAGGTACTATGGAGAAACATGAAGGACAAATTACTGCTCAGACCCTTGAGCTGATGTCTATCCCCATGTTGAGAGCAAGTCTGATTAGTGATCAAGGCACCAAGCTAAAACTAGGAAATTGTGAGTTCTAGTCCCACTTTGAACCAGTCATTTTCTGACAGCCAACTCACAGAGTTATGGTTTTGAGGAAAATAGGAGGAGAAAGGAGTATTAGGTATGTTTGCTGCCTTGAATTATGTATTTAAAAAATAATAAAGGCAGGTAACAACTAACTAACTAAAAATATTGCATAGGTAGTCCTCAAGTTATATCCACAATTGAGGCCAGAATTTCTGTGGCTAAGCTAGGGCAATTGTTAAGCAAATCGTACCTTATTATGACCATTTTTGCCATGGTTGTTAAGTGAATCACGCAAATGTTAAGTGAATTTGGGTTTCCCCATTAACTTTGTTGGAAGCCAGCTAGAAAGATTGCAATGTGACCCCTGGATGCTGCAAACTTTGTAAATACACGCTGATTGCTAAGTGCCTTGATCACGTGACTGTGATCAACTACAACAGTTGTAAACGTGGAGATCAGTTGTAAGTCACTTTTTTCAGTGCCATTCTAATTTCAAATGAAACAAAAGATGGTAAGTTGAGGACTACCTGTACTGGGTTCAGACACTACTAACCAGAGGCAAGAGCAAATGTTCCTTCCATCTGACTTGATGGCCTTTTGACTGAGTTGGAAGTGGGACCATAGATGGTAGCAAGAGGGGATGAAGCAGGTTTGCTGCAGTCCCCATTTGTACACTGTTGTACTAAGCTTTGAAATCTTGCCCAAGCAATCATCGCTATTATATTGGATAATCTATCCTCACTGAAAAAAAAAGTTTGCTACAATAAATTCTCATAAATTCTCCTTCATTAAAGACTTATGACTCCACTGTTAGTGATGCGAACCAGCATGGTGATACAATACAATGGAAGATGCCAAATTCAATGACACTGTTGACAAAGCAAGCTGTTTGTTTTCAAAATCTGAAATATCTTCTTGTCTTTTAGCAAATAAGATATGAATGGGGTGACTTCCCTTACAAAATAATGATCCATTTTGCTATACATAGTACAGTACAGATCAGCAGTCCCCAACCTTTACGGCTTGGTGACCCGGTGGTGGGGAGAGGGGAGCCATCCCACATGTGCATACCAGTCACCACTCACACAAGTTGAGTTGTGCCCGTGCATGCCAGCCATGCATGCTCATGGAAGTTGAGCTGCATTTGCATGTGCCAGCCAGCTGCTTATGTGGCCCAGTTCAGTCCAGGTAGTGGGCTGTGGCCCAGGGGTTGGGGACCACTGGTAAAGATGAAGCAAATTTCGAAGATTTTTTTATATCTAACATATCTAATTTTCTGTATCCTTGGTCCAGGGATACAGAATGGAGCCTGAAAGTGATGTTTCCAGTATAAAAGTTATATGATAGATATTGGAATAAGAAAAAGCATCCTTTCTCTTTGCTTTGTAAAGATTCCAAATACAGTGATAAGTCAATGGCCAGAAGATGGCTTCAGCAAGAGTTGAATAATCAGAAGTAAGACCTGGAGAGGTGATACCATCTTGGACTAATTGATACACCAGGTCTTCTATCATCTGAGGTAGCTGTTAAATTTGAAGGCCAAAAACGTGTGCCATCCTAAAAATCTGTTTGCTGAAGAAATAAAGAGACACAAGCTTTTCTAGGGGAGGAAGAGAATGAACTGATTCATAAATGATACTAATTGGCTTCATTGAATGTAGGCCTTATTGAGAGTGATTTTTGGCAAGAGGCCATGCTGGTCTGGAATAAGGCATAATCAGGTGGTGAAAAAGAATATAGAGCAGAATGCTAAAATGTATAATAGTCTGTCTCTTTACCTATTACCTAGTCCACATCAGCTTCAGGGTTCTAAAATTAGGTCAGTCTTTGGAAGCAGGATTGGTGACCATTATGATAGCAATATAGATATACTCTACTGAAGCAAAATTTAATTGTTTTTAAAGACAAGTTAATTTCAGATTATTCTTTTTCCAGAATTTAACAATTTTCACAAATAATGTCCTGAATAACTATTGTATTGTAAATGTAAAGAATCAAATTCAGAACCTACATTTGGACATTACCACAGATATAAAAATGAACTAGTTTTATAGTTATATAAAGAATGAAATTATTTTATGCTAAAATGTTAAAAATGTATTTTTACAATAAAATATTACAAGCAAAATTGACACAAAATTGCTATGAAAAGGTAAAAAAAAATCAAGCCAAAGCTTGATCTATAAACAATATTTATTCTATGTACTTAGGCCAAGGATTATGGTAGTTAGTTCATTAAAGAAAAATTTATAAACCAGTGACAACTAATGGGATTTCAAGATAAGCCCTCAGAGTCTCCTCGAACCACAAGATGGGAAGCATATACTGTAAATATAATTATAAATAATAATAATTATATAATTCTTAAATACATATACTGATTGGTATGTATACTATTTAACTATGTAGAAAAGAAAGATAATTGTCCTAAATATGTTTAATATGCAGAAATAAAAAAAATACAAAGCCAATAGTACTAAGCAGATATATAGTAGGTGAGACCAATTTCCTATGTTAGGCTTTCCATCTTTTAAATTATACCTGATTTGTAGTTTAGGTAATTTGGGGAAGACAATTTCAACATATGTCAATAGTAAAATGAAAGTTTCAGTGTGTCCTAAATAAAACACAAGCATTTTAAGAACTATTTATGTATAATAGAAAATAGAGAACAGAAGAGTCCCTTAGCTGCTAGTGGCAAAATGGCAATTCATTTCTCCAAGATGCCAAATATATTAATTATTTATAGTAACAAATAATATATTTCTAAAAACAGTCATCAAAACTTATTTCCTTTCATTATTGCATAATATTAACAATATCATCCTGGTATGTTATTGGGAACCAAACTAATCAAGGAGAGAAGCAAGCTTAAACTAAGGAGAAATTTCCTAATGGTGACAATTAACCAGTAGAATGGCTTGCCTTTAGAAGTTGTGGGTGCTCCATCACTGGAGGCTTTTAAGAAGTGTCTGGACAGCCATTTGTTTGGAATGATATGAGGTTTACTGTGTGAGCAGGGAGTTGGACTAGAAGACCTTCATGGTTCCTCGCAATTCTGTTATTCTGTTAAGATGTTCACAATTTAGCTTGATGAGACCAGAGATGTTTCCTAAATACAAGGAATGTATTCTAGGTTGCTTTCTTTATATTGTGCAAATATAGCTGATATCTTGCACTGGAGCCAAGGCCAAACTTCTTAATTTTTGGTAACAGCATCTAAGATATAGATCCAATATTAGTTACATGGATGTTGTATTACCTATATGAAGTCAATACAACAATTGACTGCAGAAGGGTATACTTTCCAATGGCTTTTATATGCACAATTAAGAGAAAAATTTAAAATAAATAAAAATGTAATTGGAACTAAGCAACATAAGACAGAGTTTGAAAATGAATAATGTACAAATGATGAATATATGGTTGAAAAAATGTATAGAGTTTTATTAAGGTTTTAAAATGACAAGAACAAAGACTATAATGATAAAATGGGCTATGAATTATAATACCCAAATGTGTAAATGGGATAATGTCTACAAGTGGAATGAAATTCACATTGTGTTATAATTTAAGAGAGTATATTTATAAAACAATGTATTATTGGTATATGACCAAGAGAAAGTATCGAATTAAAGGTACCTCAAATCAGTATTGGAAATATGAAAAACATGAAGGGATATTTTACCATGCATGGTGCACTTGTGAAAAAGCTAGAAAATTCTGGATACCAATATATAAGATACAAAAAAATCCGAAAGATTAATATTGAGAAAAACCCAGAACATTTCTTATTGGAACTTACAGATAGCTAACTAAAATAGAACTCATGGAAGATTTATTTTATATATGATCACTGCAGAAAGACTATTATATGCAAAGCAATTGAGAAATACTGAAATTTTGCCAATAGAGAAATGGGTTGTGAAGATGTCAGAATTGTCAGAAACGGCAATACTGACCTGTTTGCTGAGGGATAAAACAAAACTACTTTTTTCAAATGATCGTAAGCTTTTTATGAACTTTTTGCTGAAAGTAGAAAAAAGTGAAGTGATAATTTATGGATCTGATGACAGAAAAATGCTAAACAAGGAGCTGAAGAGATTTTTGTTGTATTAAGGAGAGAGGTCGAATAATAAGTTTGTTAATTTCTATTCGCAAAGAATGTGGGAAATCATTTAATTTTCTGAGCATTGTTCTTATTCTTCTTTGTTTTCTCCACATTTTTATCTTTACTTCTTATTTTATTTTTTTCTTTTCCTTCTTTTATTATTTGAAAATTCTTTAATAAAATTCTTTTAAAAAGATGTACATATTAAGTGTCGACAGAAACAATCACGGTGCTTAAGTTAATGTAATGTATAAACTGGTAGTAGTAGTTGCAGTAGTAGTAGCAGTGTATTAAAATCTGGACCATATAATTATTTTATCTTTTCAACAAGAAATTTTCCGTGAAAATACACTATTTTTTTAAAATATAGTGAATCAGGCAAAAAAAAGTACATGGATGCATGTTCAGATATTATCCTATATTTAATTAGGAATGTATCCTTAATGCAGAAAAATACAGTATCTGATTAATTCATGAACAGGTCTATATGCTAATATAATCACATCCAAGGCATTATATTGATCATTTGAGAAATCAGATAAAAGAATTCCAAATATTACAAAATATTGTGGTATATGCAATGCGCAACACACAATAGTCTTTTCAGCACAAAAACAGAGTAGTTAATAGATGCTTGTATCTTATCTTAAGTTCTTGTATCTTAAGTTGTAGCAATTTATGTCTGGTGACCGTTACAGCAACAGAAAATGTGGGTGCTTTTAAAGCAGTTTTATTGAACCTGGTAATTAATGTTGTGGAAATCTCTGTTCAAGTATCAACAATTAAGATTTGTTTGCCCTCTTTGAAAATTCACAAAAACACATTATGTGAAATGAATAAATGAAAAAAATATTAATTTTCATCCACTGAAATTTCTAAATAGATTTTGGTAGTCTCTAGCAATTTTATCTATATCAGTACAAGGCCATTTAAAAAAAAAAAAAAGTAAGTTACATTCTTTAAAAAAGGTAAAAGCAATAAAGTGGTGAGATAAAGTCTGTGAACCCCATAGAACTATCTGAAATTCTACAGTACTCAATCACATTAGCTAATCTTAATAAAAATTCTGGCTAAACAAACAACACACAAAACATTGTATGTCATGGCTTTATTTGACACATTAAACCAACGTTCACTGTCTTTGCTGGAACAAGTTATGTGCCTGCAGGCAATCAATGCTGTTAAGGGAGTTAAGTTGATGTTCCAATCCATGAGATGATAATCAAACTTGGTTCTGAGAGGCTTTTCTGTACAAAACAAAGTGGAAACTGTTTTTGCCAGACTGGAAATGGTTTTCACAGTACAGGTGCAGAAGTGAATCATGGCTCTCAGATCTCATAAAAAAGATTGCACATGATAAAGCTGAAAAAAACTACAAAACCATTGCCACCATCATGTTATGCCATGTTATTTCCTGTCTCGTTTACTAGACTATCTAGATGATCCAATAGCCTATTGGAACAATATTGTGAAGACAGAAATTTTAGTGAGAATTAGTTGTGCTGGTCCCTAACTGCAATAAAGTTTGAATTGAATTGAGAATCTGTATGTTTGAAGAAAATTAAATTCCAGCAAAAGTATTTCATTCTATCCATGAAACAAAATAGTAGAATTATCAAGGTTTGGAGCTATTTTGCAACTTCAAAACCTAGATGAGTCTCCATCATTGAGAGGCAAGGGAGTCTGGATTGTATTAGCAAACTGTATAGGAGTATGTACCTATTCATGACCTGAAACCGAAAGGAATATATGTCACAAAGCATTAAAATTATTTTAAGATGTAAATTTTCATTTTGGAATGGCCAATTCAAAGTCCTGACCATAATCCAACTGAAATATTGTTACATAACATGAACTGATTATCCCATACAAAGCAGAAATCTAAGTAGTTCTCGGTTTATGGCCACAATTGAGCCCAAATTTCTGTTGTTAAGTGAGGCATTTAAGTGAGTTTTGCCCTATTTTATGACCTTTCTGGCCACAGTTAAGTGAATTATTGCAGTTGATAAATTAGTAATCCAGTTGTTAAGTGAATCTAGCTTGCCCATTGACTTGGCTTGTCAAAAGGTTGCAAAAGGTGATCACATGATCTTTGGACACAGCAATGGTCATAAGTATGAACCAGTTGCCAAGCATTTGAATTTTGATCACATGATCATGGGGATGATACAAAGGTTATAACTGTGAAAAATGGTCATGTCACTTTTTTTAGTGTCTTCGTAACTTTAAACGGTCATTAAAGAAACTGTTGTAAGTCAAGGACTACCTTTACTTATGAGCTGAAGAAGTTCTGTAAAAGACAATGGCCCAAAATACCTTCCAGTCAATGTGCAGGATTGATCATGAGTTACAAGAAATGTTTTGATGAGGTAACTTTCTTCTAAAAATGATACCACCATTATTAAAAATAAAGATTCATAGTTTTTTTTTTAAAAAAGAAGTGAACATTAAAAAAATAACATAGTATCCTGCTTATTTAACCAGAATCTGAGAGACTAGCATGAGTTAGATGAAGTCAAGACCACATTATAAATCATAGTATTGCAGGAACCACAGATCTCAAGTTTCCACCACCTTTCCGTTCCTCAGCATACAAACAGGTGCCTTTCTTCCCAAATAGGGCCAAAATAGCAGACAGAGATTGGAATAATTTTAGTATAATTTTCATTCATGACTACTTGGTGCTAAACAACTGGGGAAGTGAAGTTGAACTGAAGACAGCTCCACTGATAGCAGAGTCAATAACTATAGTGTAACACAGAGCTGGTAAATGGATCAGCTCCCTGGAATTCCTCTTCAGACAAGGGATTGCTCACAAACACTTCAGACAGTAGATCCTTGTGAGGAGACTGTAGCATAACAATTTTCTTAGGGTTTAGAACTCTGTGTGCCAAGGGATTGCAATTTTTGCCCAAGTTGCGGTTGGTGACTTTATATACAAGATTTGCATACTTCCTTTCTTAATCATGTTTGGAAATCTGTTAACATTTTTTGGAGATTAAGAATCTTTGGAATGGCAAGTTCCATTATACTATCAATCCTTGGAGAAATAAGTTTTTGAAATTTTGAAATTAATTACATCAATCCTTCCTGTAGAGGAGTTTGTGTGTGTGTGTGTGTGTGTGTTTTATTTATAAAAATAAATCCCAGCTGGTACCTACCTTACCAGTAAGGGTTCTTGGACAAAGACCTCCTAATGCTTCACTTGCCTATCTCACATATTATCTAGGAAAGTGATATGAACTAGGAGAGTCATGCTGGCTTAGACATTGTATAGATTAATAAAGTCCACATTATATTTTTGGAGACCAGAACAACCTGACAATAAGTAGGCTACTGGAAAAAACATACAATAATGAGACAAGAGAATCTGGAATTGATGGATTGCTACAACAGTAGGTCTAATGAGAGAGGATATATGAAACACATAGGAGAATTATGGATGGATAGAAGACCTGCATCTATGCCAGAAAAATGTTAGTTATCTGATGCTTCAACATGTGAAAAGAAAGCTGTTGTCACTACTCTAGACAAACAAATTACATATGACATGCCAAACTGAAGGAACTGGTTGGAATATCATTGCCACCCTCTCTCTATATATCACGATATAAGATCTGCTTGATAGTGAGATGGGTGGCATATAAATTGAATTAATGAAGAATGAAAAAGAAAATATAGTAAAGGGAAAAAGATATATTAAAAAATTACTTTCCTTTTCATAGAAAATACATAGCTATAGTCAACCCTTGGGACCATTGACCAAGGCTCAGTGCAGAAATATCATTAGATAAAATGCTAGAAGATGCCAACAGAGCCCCCATGGCAATCCCTGTCCTTTCTACTGTTCTGCGTAGCTTGAACCTCCTCAACCAAAGTGATAGCAGGTGGTAGGAGCACCCGGATCTGTGTTTCCTAAGTTGGGAGAATGGCTGTAACAATTCCTAGCATCAGAGTTCTCTGTCCAGAATATTTCAGTATCAGGAACAGCAAAGATACTGCACAGAACCCTCAAGCTCCCAGGCCTATGGTAGAGGACCCAAGATTAAGAAAGACACATACCACCCAGTGGTGGATTGCTCCCGGTTCAGTCCAGTTCGCGCGAATAGGTAGTGGTGACGCTGTGACGTCACTGAACCGGTTCTACGCGTTCCGGACCTGCCCCCCTGCACGCCCATACTTACCGGTCCCTGCGCAGAGCGCACGGAGCGCGCATGCACAGGAAGCTTTTTTTTGAGGTTTTTCATCAAAAAAACCTTCTGCGCATGCACGGGAGCACCCGTTTGGCGCACGCAAACACAAAGCGCACACGCGTGCCGGACATGTGCTCCGCGTGCTCCAACCACATGTGAAGCGCGTGCACCTTGAGAACCGGTAGTAGAGGTAAGTAGAACCCATGGTGATGGGAAGATAATTTTTGAAATTAAGTATAACAAATCTTTCTGTGGGAAAATGCTGTTGATTAGAAATGGCAAGATAAAATGGGTCTTTGAAGGTTGAACATGAAAGGGAACCAGAAAGAATGAAAGATTATAATTAAAAGAGAAGAGAATCATCAATCCTGAATGGAGCAAAATACTCTTAAGAATTCAGAAATATTTGGGGACAATATTCTTAGAGGTTACACTTAAGATTGTCTGCTATCATAAAAATGGATTTTAAAAAGGATACACAAGAGGAACAGATTATAATAAACAAGAATGATTCTAAGTCTAATTTGAATATGGATTTAAAAGTTATAGTTTACAGGAATGATATAGAAAATGATGTTACACTGGACTTACAAATGAAACCAGCTGATGTCTTAATAATTAAAAGACATATAGATAGCAAACCAGAAATATTTGAGTAATTTTCTTATTCTGGATCTACAACAGGGATATGTTATAGTTTTGAAGGTGTTTCTGAGAAAAGACAAATTAAATTCTGGAACACTATTCAAAGGAATTGAAGATTGTTAAAAGCAAAGAGAAGTAATATACCGTATTTTTCGGAGTATAAGACGCACTTTAGTTTTTGGGGAGGAAAATAAGAAAAAAGGCTGACTGGGGGTGGATCTGCCTCCTGGAATACCCCCAATCAGCTGTTCCTAGAGGTGAATTTTAGCAGCAGGTTCC
>JANHFM010001791.1:168830-178991 GCA_032468115.1 Grayia smithii | reverse complement strand
ATTTTATGGTTGGGGGTCACCACAACATGAGGAACTGTATTAAAGGGTCGTGGCATTAGGAAAGTTGAGAACCACTGCTCTAAAAGAATGCAAAGGACCAGCTGTCTGCAAGGAGTACAAATCCTTCCATTCCCCACTATCCTGTCAGAGCTGAAGAAGCTTCTTGGATGAGACGTGATACATCTTCAGAAGAAAAAACAAAGTCCAGTTGCCTCCTGAAAAAAAATCACCTTTGGGACAACCATGACCTGGATGACAGAATCTCGGCAGATGCCATAGCTATTATTTTCAGGCTTTTTAACATGTCAGGAAAGTGGTTTGCCCACATTGGCTTAAAATACTGGCTCCCAAGTGCCTCTTGATTTTGACAGAAGTACAACTGATAGACACTCATGAAGAAACAGAAAATGTTGAAATGGATTTATTGCTTTTAGGATCGGAGGCCACTGTGTTATGGTGTGGGATTGCAGGATTACCACTTGGAGCTTGTTCAAAAACTTCAGCTTGTAAAAAATCCAATCTCTGAAGGCTGTTAATAGAAATAAATATATACATTTGGCTCTTGGGCACTTTACAGGCCCTGTTGGGTTGCTAGTCACAAAACAGCATGTTTAATGCTTAGTTTTAAATGAAGCTGGCAGCAGGCAGCTTACTCTCCCTAATTCTGAAGAATATCAGCCTAATCAGTCCTTCTACCCACGCAGATACTATGCACGGCGGCAGTACCATATGCTACGTTCATTTACTACAACAGCTAGTTTGCTACAGGCTTCTAAAGTAAGATGTGTGATGACTTTTTTAAAACGGAACATATTTAATCTGACAAATAGGGTTACAGTGGATCGTAAGACATTTTCTAATTGCTGTCAGATTTCTGTGCATGTATAAATACATAATGGACTATTTCAGCATTGCATTTTTAAAAAATGCAATACAGGTAGTATTAACTTATGACCACGAATTTCGTTATGTGAGTCACAGCCAATTTTATTACGTTTTTTGTCATACGTTTAAGTGAATCGTGTGGTCTTTAATCATGAATCCAGCTTCCCCCAGTGTCTTTGCCGGAAACTGGGAAGGTTGCAAATAGTGATCACATGATGCTGGAATCGGTGGTAAAATCTGAACCGATTTGCTACCGGTGCAAAGCACCAAATGCATGCTTTGAGTGTGTGCATGCGCACTTTGCGCCAAAATGAGGCTTGGGAAGGTAAGTAGAACAGCAAGGGGGGGATCAGGTGTGCTGCGTGATTTAGCTTAGCTAGAAAGCAGGATTTCCTGCTTTCTAGCAAAGCTAAACCGTGCTGCACAGCTGATAGTCAGAAATATCAGTTCGGAGGAACTGGTAGCTTTCTTAAACTACCAGTTTGACCGAACTGCTAACTAACTACCAGTTCGTCCCCAACCGGTAGTTTATATTAACTACTGGTTCGATCAAACTGGTAGCTTTTTTTTACTACCGTTTTGCCCGAACTGGAGCGAACCAATAGCATTTCACCCCTGCCTGGAATACCACAATCATCATAAATACATGACAGTTGCTAAGTGCCCAAACTTTTCCCTGTACTCGATACACAAATGATCAAACTGACAAGGAATTGAACACTAAAAGAAAAGGTCTCACACCACTGTTTTTGCTAACATCCATGTATTTTAAAGAATGTAATAATACCAACAACTAATAGTCTGAGAAAAATGATTGGGTGATTTCTAATAAGTTCTTCAAATAGTCACAAAGACCCTACAATGAAACAAAATCTTGTAAGGCTGGGCTGCCTTTAAACAGTAGGATCTGCCATCAGTTGCACCCAACCAGATTAGATCATCTCAATCTTGGCCACTTGAAAGCCACTAGGGATTTTGGTGCAGAAATGCTAGCTGTGGAATTCTGGGAGTTGAAGTCCACACATCTTGAAGTAACCAAACATTGGATTAAATAATCTACTTTCTTGCTACTGGATGACACATTGTTGTCTCACTATACATAAGGAATGGTTTGAGTTGAGTTGACACATTTAAACATTAATTTTCAGGAATCCATTAATACAGGCTAAGCCAAGTCTTAAAGAATTGGCACCTTTGTTTCAGATTTGAGAAGGCTTGAAAACAAATGGGCTGTTTCAATTAATAGTTGAGAATTATTGTGCTCATATGAGGTAGAGAGCGCTTCATTCTGGAACAATGTCCAGGGGCACTAAAAATCTTCAGAATATATATTCTGTGAACAGTTGAGAGACATACAGGAAGCTAAATTCCTATGAGGAAAAGCTGTGGAGAACATCACAAATAATTTCCTTTCTGAAAAAAACTTAAATGTGCTAAAGTGCTAGGAAAACATTATAATAAACTAAGAAAACGAGTGTGCAAAGAATATCACAATATAAGCATAAAATTAATGTGAAATATTCATGGAAAAAAATCATCTTAAACACTTTTTAGTCACTTGAACTGTTTGATGTTAAGCACACCCAATTTGGCCTTTGCTGCCATCTTGTGTCTAAAATTAGTTTGTTCAAAAAATTGAATTTACTGATTCATTGGCTTTCAATACTGGTATTTTATTTTGAAATATAGTGTTCTGTTCCTTAACATGTAATATCCATTTTTATTACACCAATCTCGCTTTTCTATACAAATAATCTGAATTAAATATCATTGAATTTTGGTATTGTGATACTTTTCACTTTGATTTTAATTGGCAAAAATCTTAGTATGTCAGTATTTAAGTAGAAATTATTGTTACTGTGTGCCAAATATTGAAAGTGACTTAGTCATTGACTTAGTTCAGTTAGCTGTCAGCAGATCTTGGTTGAACTCAGAAGGCTAAACAGTCAAGACTATTATCTGCTTGGGGTAGATAATAGTCTTTATCTATTATAGATAAATACTATAATAATTCAGCTCTATATTTAGATATTTGCTTTTCACAAATTTCATTATGCAAAGACCAAGCTCTGTGACCTTCTTGGAAAGGTAGAAGGTAAGTGAAGAAGAGGATGGCCAGCAGCAAGGTGTATAGACTCAGTTACAATGATGATGGGCACACCGTTGGAAGAACTCAAGAACCAAGTTGGGGACAGATCCTCCTGGAGAAGGTCTATATGGTCACAATCTCTCCACAAAAATGGGATTTTAAAAAATCCACCAGTCAGAATAAATTGCCTGCCTTTGAGCACCAAGATGATATTTATTTATTTATTTATTTATTTATTTATTTATTTATTTATTTATTTATTTATTTTATTTATTTATTTATTTATTTATTTTTCATCAAGCATGTGTTAGATAATAGATAAAACTATAATGATTATGAATACATGAAATTAATACGAATAAAAGGGGACATTAGGACAGGGACAGTAGGCACGTTGGTGCTCTTATGCATGCCCTTTACAGACCTCTTAAGAATGGGGTGAGGTCAACAGTAGGCCTAAGGTCTAAGGTTAAAGTTTTGGGGGTTTGGGGAAGAAACCACAGAGTCAGGTAGTGCATTCCAGGGGCTGACCACTCTGTTGCTGAAGTCGTATTTTTTGCAATCGAGTTTGGAGCGGATTACCTTGAGTTTCTATCTATTGTTTCCCGGGTATTATTGCAGTTGAAGTTGAAGTAGTCATTGACAGGTAGGACATTGTAGCAGATAATTTTATGTACTATGCTTAGATCAGACTGAAGGTGGCGAAGTTCTAAGTTGCATAAGCCCAAAATTTCAAGTCTGGTGGCATAAGGTATTCTATTGCGAGCAGAGGAGTGGACGACTCTTCTCGTGAAATATCTTCTTTAAGCTCAAACTGCTTTGCCAAAGTTCTACCAAGAAATTTAAAGTGAGACAAAACATATCTACATTTTCGCAACCCTCCTTGTGATTTCTTTTTGCCTTCGTCGAGAATATATCTATAATGGCTAGTTTGAGGGCAAGGCAGGGCAGGGTAGAAATATAATTGTTCAGCTACAAGATTCTCCTTTTTAACTTCTCTAAGTTAGATTTTCCTGACTTTGGAGAAATATGGCCTAGGAGGATGGCATATTGCTAGGGAAGGGTTCTGGCAGGTTCTGGCAGGTTCTGGTGAACTGGTAACGGAAATTTTGAGCAGTTTGGAGAACTGGGAAATACCGCCTCTGGCTGGCCCCAGAGTGGGGTGGGAATGGAGATTTTGCAATATCCTTCCCGCAGGAATGGGGTGGGAATGGAGATTTTGCAGTATCCTTCCCCTGCCACGCCCACCAAGCCACGCCCACCAAGCCACTCCATGCCCAACAAGCCACACCCACAGAACCGGTAGTAAAAAAAATTGGATTTCAACACTGTTTTTCAGTGACCAAGTGATCCCTCCTTAAGCCTATTTCCTGTGACAATACAGATTTAAAGAGTTTACAAAGTTTCTGCTGTGATTTTGTTTTTGTTTTTTTGCTATTTCTAATTTTAGGACTTGTAATTTGAACCTTCCAGATATGTAGGTTGACAGGTACTCTGGAATTCTGTTCATTGGGGTGTTCCCTTTAAAGATGTCTTTAGAAAATGATTTTATGTAGGTACAAATTGTTTATTTTTAACTAATTTCTTTTTAAAAAAACATATTTTGTGCTATGCTGGATTTCTGATATTCGCAGAATTGGGGTACAAGGGAATCCACCTATCAATTTTTTAATGTTCTCCCTGTCCTCTCATTTGTGAGTGACCTTTACTGACTCATTTTTTAAAAAAAGTATCTGTCAATTATTTTCAAGGCAGTCTGTTGGGGAATATATATTTATGACATATTCTTTATCAATTATCACTTACTTGGAGCTTTAAGATTGGTAACTAAGACGTGTGGATCTCAAATCCCAGATTTAATTCTGGGAATTAAAGTCTACATATTTTCAGGTTGCCAAATTGGAAAAAAACACTTAGGACAGTGGTTCTCAACCTTCCTTATGCCACGACCTTTTAATATAGTTCCTCATGTTGCGGTGACCCCCAACCATAAAATTATTTTTGTTGCTACTTCATAACTGTAATTTTGCTACTATTAATAATTGTAATGTAAACACCTGAAAGGCAGGTGTTTCCTCGACCTTTCTCACAAGCATAATTGCCCACATCTAACGAAAATCAGTCTAGGGCGCCTACTTGGAAATAGGACCTATTAGACTTGCCTGGAGACGGATAGAGGAACAGTGTCTTGGTTCCTAAGACCATCGGAAATATGTGTTTTCCGATGGTCTTAGGTGCCCCCTGTGAAAGGGTCATTCAAACCCCAAAGAGGTCCCGACTCACAGGTTGAGAACCACTGCTCTAGAAGATGGTCCATGTGTGCTATTAAAGTATGCTTTTTGCATATTCCCTTTGCAACCACAGAAAAAACAGCCTGTATATATGTATGTATGTATGAAATTTACTGGCCACCCATGTTACCACAGGGTAATTCTAGACAGCTTACCATATTAAAGGTATGTATTGTTATCTCTATAGCTTTTTTTTCAGTTGCAAAGCTGGACCATCAGAAAAGCTGGATGAAGAAAAATTGATAGCTATGAATTGTGATGCAGGAGAAAATTAATAAAAATATTTGGACTGCAAGAATTATAAATAATACAATATTTATAATAGATGGAAGTAAACGCAGGTTACTCACAGAAGTACAAATAATGAAACTAAAATTAAAACATTTTAGTGTTATAACAAAAAAGGCAGTCATTGTAAAAGCTGCTGGAATTTGGGAAAAATGAAGAAAAAAATGACAACAAAAGATAAGATAGTTAGATACCATCACTGATAATTCAAACATGAGCTTAAAAGAACTTAATTCAGTACTGACTAAAAGATAATCCTGGTGATGTTTCTTGAGTCATGAGCACCTTGAACAATGTAACAAATAATATGATTTTCTGTGTGTTTAGGCACAAAACCAAATACATTAGTTTTTTTAAAAGATCTATGAACTCGGGGAAAAAATTAAAGCCTAGAAAATTACATGCTGCTTCTTCCAGTTACGTTATTCTATCCTTGAGCCACAAAGTGGATTATGAAAAAAGGATGGCCTTGAACACAAAAAGTATCCTTAACATGTTCTAGAATATCTAGTTTCCAAAACATTTCAGCACTTCATTAATGGTATTGAAAATGAAAAAATAAAAGAAAGCAATAGATTTTACGGTTTTTTCCTTCCATAATAGTAAAATATTGATGGCTTCAAGCTCTTTATCATGACTGATTTAGAAACTAAATTAAAATATATACAAGAATAGCCTATAGGTGTTTGTGAAAGTATAAAATAGCAAACTTCATAACTTCAGAAGGGAAGTAGAGAAAGTTGGACTGGATTTAAAGAAATCAAAAACTCAGGGAAAGATGGATGCTTGTTTAAAACCAGAAACACTATTAAGGTTTTCCAACCAAGAATAACCCACTTGCTTGTAACAATTATCTCTGTTAGTAAACATGTTGGATTCATTTGAATGATAGTTTTGGACTACAATACTTATGCTTATGTTTCCAAGAGTGTTAATTATGGAGCCAGTTTTCTCTGATTTAGATATAATGATGAAGTCATTGCTTCATTGCTATACATTTGTATATGACAAAATAAAGAAGGGAAATGGTGAGAGAACATTTAGTCATATCATATTTATGATGTCGTGAATGACATCTGAATCAAACAAAGTAGAGCTCTAGAAGGTAACACTTAATCTAATCAATACATAAAGAAAAATACTGAGTTTACTCCCCCCTCGTTTATGAAATAGTGGCCTCTACTTAAGTCAAATTCCCATAATTTTGTCTACAGAAGTGTATTCTATATAATATACATCCAAGATGAGCCAGGTTTATTCCTATAAGAAAAACTTAAATAATGTATCAGATAATGGAAACAACCCCCCACCCAGAATTAGCTACATGAAATGCTTCATTATTTACCCTAATCAAGTTTACAAACATTGTGAGTGAAGATATAGAGAATTCAGTACTGACAAGAATGTAATTTCATACTGGAATATAGACTTATATAATTTATGATTCCTCACTCTCCAATATAGATTTTATTGGAAACATTTCCAGTAGCATAAAATATGAATAGTAATGATCTATTATTTTCAGACTTTCTGATTTCAAGTATTTCCTTCTATATTTTCCTGTAAGGAACACTAATTGTTGCATGGGAATCCAGAAATGTTTTTACAGCAGCTCTTTCAAATGTCAAGATGCAAGAGATGATAAACATAAGTTGTAGGCACTGTGCCTTTCAAAGAAACTTATCCACTATTATTGATGACCTAATTAGAAAAAAAGTGATAAACCTTCTGAGGCACTGCAAGATTATAACTTCCCTCCCCATGAATTGTGAAGAATGGGAAAACAATAAAGAATAATATTCAATGTTCTAAACATTCATCTTGAGAGTTGCAACATATATATCATCAGGACAAGCTCCTATCAAAAGATACTTGTTTTCTGATAAGTAGCATGCCACTGCCCATTTCAGTCTGTTTCCTAAGTTGTTTTTATCAAATTTTAGAATTCTCTATGCTTTAGCTGATATATCCATATTAGGTAACTTTAAATGTTTGAATAGAAAGTTATTTTACTTTTGACAAATTGTTTATATATTAGAAATTATCAAGAGGAAAGACAAACAATATAAGGTATACCATATTCTGAATCATTAATATTGTAACATCACATTTTTCTTTGAATACTATGGTGGACAGTCTTTTCCATGATGCCTAAATATCACATACTGGCTTTCAGTTTATTCTAAGTTTTCATATATCTTTGCTTTGCTAACTGTTTTGATATGAATGTTTATATTTTAACAACTATCTTCTGTATTTGGAGTAAATGTTTGCTAGATATACCTTCATTGCTGGCCACTCAGTCCACTGGAATAGAAAGCTTGTTAAAATAGATGTATACTAAATACCTTAAGGGAATGCCCTTATTAAATTATTAAACTGCATGGGAGTTATGTAAACACTGATTTTCACAGTACAATCATAAACTACAGTCAGTTATAAGTACATTTTGCTTACCTGGATATTCCTCTAATTGTTTCCTAAGCACAGTGACCTACTACTATGGCTACATTTGGGCTCAAAAATGAAAAAACTGCAGGAAAGGGTTAGCATTTTCTGTATTTCTCTGCTGCCATGTACTGGCCAACTAGATTTTTGCAGATCAGTCATAGTAGCCCTCCAGATTGGGCAAACAGATTTTCAAAATTATATGTATAGAATTATGGCATTTTGCGACAGATTGGAATGGTAGAAAACATAATCTTTTTAAAAGTTGCCTAAAAAAAGTGATTAAAGGCTTTGTCACAATTTGAAAGAAAATAGCTATTTTCTATCTACTGCAAAGGACAGAGAAAAAACTATATATTTCTTTTTCCCAATGAGCACTATTGGAAGCACTCATATATTCCTAATTTTTTATTTTATTTATTTCCCACCAATAACTCAAGATGGCAAATATATCCAACACACCTTCCTCTTCCTATTTTCTCCAAAATCAGCAACAGTTGACTGCTGAGCACCTGAACAATAGGAGTCCAAGGCTGCAAAGCCTACACATATTTACATCAAAGAAGATAGGCTTCAATATATTAAAGTTATTTTCTTCAATATCAAACATACTTTTTATAAAGAGTTTATAGACAATGAATAAGGAGGAAATGAAGCTATGTGTCATCTGCTAATGATTTTCTTCTGCTGCCATCATTAGTCCACATCTCTCAATCTATGGTTGAAAAGTTGGAAATTCTTTGGGAATGATGTGCAATATAGTAGAAAATACTGTAAATATAGCAATAGCAATAGCACTTAGACTGATAAGCCGCTTCACAGTGCTTTGCAGCTCTCTCTAAGCGGTTTACAGAGTCAGCATATTGCTCCCAATCTGGATCCTCATTTTATCCACCTCAGAAGGATGGAAGGCTGAGTCAACCTTGAGCCTGATGAGATTCCATCTGCCACATTGCTAGCAGCCAGTGATCAGCAGAAGTAGCTTGTAGTACTGCACTCTAACCACTGCGCCACTGTGGCTCTTAGAACTACACTCCTTCCCTCTCCATATAAGAGCAACTGAATATCCAAACCAATAGATTTTCAATCCAGTTTTTAATCAATTTTACTAAGTTCAACCAAAACGTGGAGCTTACTTACATATAAATATACTATGGCAAGGCTGCTAAATGTAACTGCTTCTATTTAATTCACATTATGAATAAAGCCTCAATAGAAATTTATTTATTTAAAACCTTTACATAGCCACCCATCCTATAACCAACCCTTCTGGACAGTTGCCAATTAAGCCATATTAAAATTATAAAATCTAAACATTAAAACAAAAAACTGGCACCAAGTGGAATTTCTGATGCGTATTCACTTCATCTTATCAGAAAACTTGGTGGAAAATCCAGGTCTTCGAAGCTTTATGGAAAGCTAGGAGTGTACAGGCCTCCTGAATTTCAGGGACTACCACAGAAAAGGCATGCTTTCTAGTTCCCATAAGATGCAATATTTAGTGGAAGGGACTAGGAGCGTGCCCATCCTATCTGATTTTGTAGGACAAGTATGTGTTCTTAAGGAAAGGTGATCCTGCAGAAAACCTGGCCTGTGCCATATAGGACTTTAAAGGTGATAACCAGCACCTTGAATTGCACCCAGAAACTGGAAGCCACTGCCGTTCACATAAGAGGTTTATATGGGGGAACACAGGGGGGTCTGTTATTCTGCATGCTGCCGCATTCTGGACCAATTGAAGTTACCAGGTGGTCTTCAAGGTAGCCCCATGTAGAGCACATTGTGCTCTATGGGAGATGATGGAATGAATTACAATGAGCAAGAGGTTGGATTGCTTTTCAATGCTCTCATTTTTTTTAGTCCTGAGGTGTTTGACTGAATTGCAATAAATAGATATTCCCTTTGTTTTGGTTTTAGACACTGAATAAATGTAATATATGTATAGTCTATTAAAGTGGAAATAAGACAAGGGCAAAATCTGAAATGTGCAAATATAAAGTTCTCACCATTCAGAAACCTGAAGACTGGGGATCTATTTCTTGTATTTTTCAAAAAAATATTTATATATTTACCGTAAATTCCAGCGTATAAGACAACTTTTTAACCCATTAAAATCTTCAGATAAGTGGGGGGTCGTCTTATACGCCGGGTACTGACCTT
>JANHFM010001791.1:142575-160761 GCA_032468115.1 Grayia smithii | reverse complement strand
GTCTGAGCCTGTTGACTCCCATCCAGACCCTCACAGCTTCCAGGCACCGGCACATCACATCTACTGCTTCACTGAACTGACATGGGATGGAGATATACAGCTGGATATCATCTGCATATTGCTGATATCCCACCCATGTTGTCAGATGATCTCACATGCAGAATCCATGAACGTTCCAAAATAATTTTTTAAAAATATCCTTGTATTTAACCTTTATAGAATTTCAGCATTTTGCAGCTGAAACAGTTAACAATGATTTTTCTGGGTATCTTGGACAATGTCTATGTAGGAGAAATTTTAATGAGCAAAAATGAGATATGAATAGAAAGCTATACTTAATTATGAACATCTGAAACAACTATTTCAATTTAATTTGAAAAGCATTAATTATAATTCTACTTCATATGTTCATTTAAGTTAGTAAGATTCGTTTGTCTAAATTCAGCCTCATCCATTCCACAGATGGCAGTAGACCTTATCTCAAAGTATGGACAGAATAAATGGCAGTTAGCAGGTAATGTGTCTTTGAAGTGACAGGACTTCTTGCAGGCCTTAATCCTAAGAAAATTTTGAAAAGACATAAGGACTACTACTATGGGGAAGGAGTTGTAAAGGCTTTGGGGAAACTTCATGATGAAGTATTATAATTACATAATATATTTTGGATCCTAGCTCATACTGGAAAAAGTTTTTGGTGATAAAACTGATTATTAAATTACAAAGGCTGTATCTATGAAGAAAATGAATTGCTAAATTTATAAAGTGTGGAGATGTACTTTTCCAAGAAAACCTAGTGATGTAAAAATGTTACTTTTCTTAATAAAACTTCACTGCCTGTTAATGATGTTACTTAGGATTTCACCCTGAAATTAACAGGACAGTTTTCCAGAATAGCCTGTATTCCTTTGTAAATAAGTACTATTTCACATTGTTTTTTCTCAATTGTTTTCTTTTTCACATTTTTGAAGTGCCAATTTCCCTCAGGGATTAAAGAAACTTCATATTCAATTGTTCATTTACTGAATTCATTCTCTTGAATGAGGAATGGCACAATGCATTTAGCTGAGATGTATTAATAGTACAAACAGTATTTAAAAGATTGTATGGGACAATTTAGATGTAGCATCTGACATTCCAGAATTCATTAGGATTGCTGCTACATGCTACCCAAACACTACTTATCAATCTTATTAACAGCATGCCTAATAAATTTAGACTCCTGGTCTTCTAAGAAGTCAAATTATAAAACAAGTCTATGATTAAAAGAATGAACCACTGATCCTGCTTCAAACAGAATTTCCCTGATTTGTTTGGTTATTTTTGCTGGGAGTTTACTGTAAGCTAAACTAGAGCATCCATCCTAGTTTGAGTATAAACCATCAATTGTGGCTTCAGCTGCAGGCAGCTTTCACGATTAGGAATCAATTTTCAGCCCATTAGGAAAGCAATTCTGCCTGTCATCAAAACTACAGGTATTCTTGCTTAGCAATGGTCATTTCAACTAGATTTCAGTCATTAAGCAATACAGACTTAAAGGAAGTGAGTGCATTGCTTAGTCAAAGCAATCCCTGCGGTCCCTGTTCTGTCATTAAGCAAAAATTTGGGGACATTAAAGAATTTCGTGTGATTCTACATTGTGACCTCCTACCAGCTTCCAACAAACAAAATGAATGTGGAAGTTGACTGGTAATTGCAAATCCCAGGTGGCTGTCAAGCTGGCCAGTGAGCAGGTGTTACAAAGTGAGGTCAGGAGGGCTGTTGTGGTGAATATGCACTGGCTGGAGAGAGAGAGAGATGTGGCGCTATGCAAGTGCATGCAGCCTGAAGAAGGGGTGCTGAAGTACAAGTGCTCTATGGAATAGGAGATCCCGGGAACTGGTCTTTCATAGCGGGGCTCCTTGGCCAAACAGGCAGTAGGAATATTATCCTTCCAGAGTAAACCAGATAGGAAACATAATTAGATGAGCTATATCTACTTTATTATAAGGTTACATTAATAGGATCTGCAAGTCTGAACGTACAAAACTTCCCACTGCTATATTTAACTGCTTGATCCATTAGGGCGGGTTCTTTCCAAGTTTCCTTTTCTGACTGTTAACCAATGGGAGAATCCTGCCCCTCTTGCTTTATTGTTTCCTTAGGCAATATCTCTTCCCCACTTTCCCCCAGGTCATTCCCACATTCCATTATATGTAGTGATTTGCAGTCTTACCTATTGTCTTTGCTTGCAAAAAGCTGGCAGGGAAGGCTGCAAATGGTGATCATATGATTATGAAATGCTTAAACCACTGTGGGATAGCACTAGCACTAGCAGTTAGACCTATATATGTTTCACAGCTCTCTCTGAGCAGTTTACAGAGTCAGCATATTGCCACCAACAATCTGGGTTCTCATTTTACCAACCTCAGAAGAATGGAAGGCTGAGTCAATCTTGAGCTGGTGAGAACTGAACTGCCAAACTGTAGGCAGCCAACAGAAGTAGCTTGCAGTACTGCACTCTAACTACTGCACCATCATGGCTCATGGCCCTTAATCAACGACTCCTGTAGTGTTTTCTAATGTAGTAGCTCAGACAGTGTCATTGAGTTTTCTGGCTCCATTTCACTACAAAAAATACCTGCCATTAATTGCTATTATGCATTGTGGCAAGCCCCCCTCCCCCACAGGTGTTGTTAGTCACTGCCTCCCACAGACACTTTGTTATGGTTTGCCAGGTTGCCTATCACCTTCTGATCAGATATCCACTTCTAAATCTTCCCTCCTCACTTCCTTTTATTGATAAAAGGTTGGATTTTTTTTTACCAAGTTGCCTCTTTTTAAGACTAAATAAATAACCATTATAAGGGGATGGAGGCATTCCTAGAAAGGATGAGTGGAGAATGCCAGGAAGGTAAGAAGTATAATCAAACAGGTCATCCAAGCTGTGAAGATCATTACAGCTCCTAAGCAGGTTTAAGGTACTCAGAAATTTCTTACAGTATTGTCTGATACCATAAAAGAGGATACAGAAGAAAAAACAGATTTTATAGGATAAAATGAAGACTGAGACCGATCTGAATGTGAATTACGATTTTTAAAAAATGTCAGATTTACAAATGTGATAAGAGAAAAGATGCTATGGATCTGAAAATGGATTTTAAAATGCCAGAATATAAGAGTGATATGAAAAAAGATACCATAATGAATTTACAAATGAAACCACGTGATGTCTTAATAATTAAAGGAAATATAGAAACAATAAGAACAACTTGGGGAGCACTTTTACTTTGGACTTGCAAAAAGGATGTGTTAAACAATTGAAGCTGTTCCTAAGAGGAGACGAAGGGAAAATAATAAGAAAAAAGCTTGTGGGACATTATTTGATGGGATTAAGGATCAATAAAATAAAGACAAGAAATAAAAAGTGTAGTGTTTCATCAAGTCTCTAAGCTATTAATGGAATTTCTTTTTGACCATGATTGAACAATGAGCCTTTAAAGATCTGTTTATAAATGACAAAGGATTTCTTGGAGAAAGTGTTAAATTGGAATACAAAATGGATTTATTAGCTTCAGGTTAAAATATATTAGTATTTCTGTTAGCTCTTAACTGTTAGCTCTGGTAAAAACTCAATGAGTTTTTATAATTTGGTTATTGAGAAGGAATGAGATGTGGGAAGAAAAATATTTTTTTAATGAAATGTTAAAGAAGAGTTAAGTTACTGAAGTTGTTTATGTTTCTCTAGAGGAGGAGTGTTTTTTAAATTTTCTATCATTTTGCACTTCTTTTCTTTACTTTTTATATTTTTCTAAGTTTTATTAGTCTTATCTTTGTATTTCTAAAATTCTAGTAAAATTTACATTTGTATAAAAATATAAAATAATTCACAATATAGTCTTAGATGATCAAGTCAGGAAGCACTGAACATATTACTAAAAACAAGCTAAGGATCTTGTATTATTGTGTTTATGATGTGACTATATTAAAACTATTTGGAATGTCTAGTTGTTGATGTTGCTATGCAGGAAAAGAAAATCTGAAGGTACAAAAAAAATTACAGTGGAAACACAAAAAAGTTCAGTGAAGAAACTGAACTTAGATAAGTTTAACATAGTGAAAGATGAAATGAATTGATTGCACATTGATATCTTAGGCATCAGGAAACTGAAATGACTGAATATTAATTAGACTTCACAGAAAATCTTTAAATATCACAATTATCCATGTTTATGATCAACATTAGTGCAGGAAAATAAGTTGATGCTTTATGGTCAAATTCAACTTGAAATTGATAGAACATGAAAAAAAAAATGCTGCTTGTGATTTGGAAAGTGGACTGCCATAGTTGGAAATACGAAGAAAAATGTAGTTGGACTTTATGGCTTAGCGAATTAAAATGAGGCAGAACAAGTTATCAATTTTGGCCATTCAATGATTTCTTCGTTGCTAACAGAGTTTTTCAACAACCAAAATGATGTCTATATGTATAGACATCACCAGATGGCATGCTGAGAAATAAAACTGACTTTATTATTGGTACAAAGAGAGGGGAAAACACAATTATAACAGCATATACATGGTCAGGGTCTGACATTAGAAAAGATCACAAACTGCTTACTTGCAAGTTCCAAGTTAAGCTAAAAAAGAAAGGTTATCAGTTTCCATGGTATCATCTTGATCATATACCCACCATTTTCAAGAATATCAGAAAGTGTGCTTTGGAAATCAAGAACCTCAGTGATAGGAAACTAACAATTTCAAAAACTAACTTAACAAAAAATTTCAAAAAGCTGTCAGAAGTGACAAGAAGTATTGCAACATCTGTAAAGACACTGAAAATGGAAACAGACAAGGGAAGTCTTTCAAAAGATCTCTAAACTCAGAAAGAGGTCCCAATCTTGAAATTGTATGCTGAAAGACAACATGCACAGACAGTAACTGATCCCAGTAGGTCAAACATAGGAGTATAACTGAAATTCTGTAAAGCAGAAATGTCCACATCCAAAATAACCTAGGCATTCTGCTTCCAGAACCAGTACAGAAGATGAAATCAGAATAATAGCCAAATCATTACCAAGTCAGAAGGCTATACAATTGATGAAATAACTACAGAAATATGGCAAACAACAGAGTAAGTATCTGTAACTGTTCTAACCATCCTCCATTCTGGAGGATGACACAGTGGCCAAAAAGTCAGCCTACACACCAATACTAAACAAGAGACTTTGAATGTGGAAACTCAAATAATATCTTTAATTTCACATGTAGAACCTTACATAGAAAAGAGATGTCAATGTTCAAATTGGCTTTTCAAAAGCCAAAGAACATGAGAAAAGTCAAACAATACCGAAAAGCTAATATGTGCTTCGCTGATTACAGAAAGGCTTTTGATTGTTTCAACTATACCAAACTGTGGCATGTGGTTAGAAAAATGGGAATCTCAAAACATCTCAATGTGCTATATACAGATAAGAAAGCAACAGTCTGTACATGGTAAAGAAGTGAGACAAGACTATGTATTATCTTTTTTTTATTCAATCTATGTACTGAATATATAATGAGGGAAATTGGGAATGGAAATACATAGTTTAGCTATGTTTGAGCATAGTTTTAAAACTAAGGGAGAAGGCATCAATAACAATGCTGATGACACTGCTGTTAGCCAAAAATCTAAATGACTGCAACACCTGGTAATGAAAGTCAAGGAGCATAGTGGGAAAGATAGAAATAAATTTAAATATAAAGATCAAACTAATGACAACAGAGATAACAAGTCTTAGAATTCACAATGAAAATACTGAAAAGGTGGATAGCTTTAAGGTTCATCTACAAGCAGTAAATAAACCAAGAAATACACACAGATTAGCATTTGGTAAAGAAGCAACAAAGGCCTTAGGAAAAGGTATTCTGAAAGCCTACAGACATCAGAATTGTACAGACAATGGTTCTTCCTGTAATGCCTTATGGAAGCAAAAGCTGGAACTAAAGATCAGGAAAGAAAGAGTACTGACAATTTGAGCTTGAGTGTTGGAGAAGACCTCTGAGAATACCATGGATAACAAGAAAACAAACAAATGGATTACTGAACAAATCAACTGTGTTTCCCCTTAAGGTACAAATAACCAGACTCAAAATATCTTGCTTTGGACGCATTATGCAAAGATCCAGGTCTCTGAATACATCTATGATGCTTGGAAAGATGAAAGGAAAGATGACCAGCAGCAAAATGGATGGACTTACAGTGATGGATGAACTGGTGGAAAACCTGAAAGACCAGGTTGGGAACAGATCCTTCTAGAAAAAATCTATAGATAGGTCTATAGATATCAACTTGATGACAGGCAATTAATGAAAAACTTCGAGACGAGTTTTCTAGTTTCCTATTCCAGTCCATGTGAAAGGAGGATAAAACAGAGTTTTCATTTTTTTTAACTGGTTCACTGTTAAATCAACAGATACCGAAGTATTATATATAACTGAACAGAAAGTGCCTCATATAAATGATCTACCAACAGAACCACATGTTCTTAAAACTCAGGAAAGTGATTGATACTTGCTTTTCCACGTAGGTGAGCAGGTAAAGAAGTAGGAGAAACTACACATCTGACCCTAAACACCAACATTTGGATTGTTGTTGTATTTAAACTGGGCCAAGCTATCTATTTTATAACCCAATCTAGCTGATTCATTTTAAGAAAAGTTTAAATTGATGTTATCTACCTAGCAGAATAACTCCCCTATGGGATAAAACCACAAAGACATAATTCTTAGTTTCTAATATAATTACTTTGTCTATAATGAATCTGAAAGCTTGATTGTTCTGAGAATGAACTAAAAAACAAGGCAGACAACAAGATGTGCACTACAGGTAATCCTCGACTTACAACAGTTCGTTTAGTGACTGTTCAAAGTTACAACAGCACTGAAAAAAGTGATTTACGACTGTTTTTCATACTTACAGGTGCTATAGCACCCCCATGATCACATAATCAAAATTCAGATGCTTGGCAACTGACTTGTATTTATGACAGTTGCCATGGTGGTCATATGATCATCTTTTGCAACCTTCTGATCAGCGAAGTCAATGGGAAGCCAGAGTCACTTAACAACCATGTTACTAATCTAACAACTGCAATGATTCACTTATAAACTGTAGCAAGAAAGGTCATAAAATGGGGTAAAACTCACTTAACTGTTCTTACTTAGCAACAGAAATTTGGAGCTCAATTGTGGTTGTAAGTCAAGGACTACCTGTACTAGACAACCTACCATTGCCTGATCTAAATATATTTATTTGGAAACTAAATATGGCCACCTATCTTATACATGATAATCCTAGGTGGCTCATAACAATGTTCTATAAAAACAATAAATAAATAATAAATCTAAATCTACAATAGTCTTTTACCAGGGGTACTTGAAATATACATAATCTGATAGAGTAATCTGACTTAATGAAATAATTGCTTCACTCCTAGCAACTCTGGTTAGTTAACAAATTAATACACATTAAGAACAATAATACAAAACAGAAAAGAATTAAGATGGCAGAGATAGTAAACCCAGATGCAGCAAATGGGGCTTCAAGCACACTTACCAAAGGCCTAGGTGAAGAGCCGGGTCTTTTGAGGCCTTTTGAAACAACAGCAGAGTGAAGTCAACCTCATTCTAGAGAGAAGGGGCTACAGTAGGTGTGTGCTTCTGGGAACCTGAGAGATGGCATTATTATTATTTGTGTTCCGCCTTTATTATTTTTAACTGAAATAACCCAGAACAGCCAGACCTGCCAGACCAGACCAACTGGGCAGTTATTATGGGAGACAGGTTGTTCTTGAAATAAGCCTGCCCTATGAGATGTAGGGCTTTATAGGTAGTGAGCAGCACCTTGAATCAAAACTGGAAGCAAACTGGCAACCAGTATAGCTCACAAAGCAGATGTGTTATATAAGCATACCAAACAATGCCCATCATTAACCATGCCACCATGTTCTGTATGAGTTGAAGCTTCTGGGTGGTCACATGTACATTGCAGTAGTTAAGCTGTAAAGTAACTAGAGCATGAATAACCATCTCAAATATTTGTCAATATAGTGCAATACTATGCCTGTCTTTCAGTGGCCCTTTAATGTAACACCTTAGAACTGTGCAAAGATTTTCATCTGGCCCAGAGAAATTAGTCACATGGAATGAATGGTACTATATTGCTAATACACAGATATGGCTTTTTGTCAGATTTTTCCACAAGGTAGATATTAATCTGCGAATTAGTGATATGGAGAATTAATGATATGGATTTTAACAAAATAGAGCAATTTGTTTTTTAAAAAATGAACATTATCTAATTTTGAAAGTTCAGTTTATATTTGATGAATACACCTTATTCACATTATGACACTTGGCATATTAAGTCAAACACTTATGAAGTTGTTTTTATATCACATTCAACAGAATTTATAAATACACCCCAAAATGTTCCTTTTGCACGCCTTAGCCGCAAGACTATCTCAATAAACCCTAAATAAATCTTTTCATGATTGGCTATGTTTAAACTGGAAAAATTAACTTCTCAAAAGCCAGAATTGGAAGGCATATTTGTTGTTTGTCTGAATGTAACTACTATGTACATATGTATGTCCAAGGACTAATTGTTAATTTAAATTTTGAAATTGCATGTTGTAATCATTCTTGAATAATAGCTTTGTAAGGTAAGGTATATATATTTGAAGAAAGATACAACAGAGTAAAATGTTTTGTCTTAGCAGCATGCAGAAATTTCAAAACTACAAATACACAAAATCTACCTTGGATTTTAGTTTTTATAGTAACTTATTACTCATCTAAACTAGTTCAGCAAGCCATGCTTATCAAGCCATGTAGGCAGCTATTTTTCAGGCTCAGTCTTTTGGGGGAAGTTTCTGATTATTTGAGAAGTATAACTGGCAATTAGTACAATAATATCTCAATGAAGTTGGCAGCTATATTGTATTAGTATGGGTTATAGTTTTCAACAAAGTTGTAATGCAATTCAAAAGTGTTTTCCTGAATTTTCACTAATGCGTTGACCTTTTAAATAATTAAGCAGGGTAGCTACTCTTTTCACTCACATAATGTATGTAGATTGCTTTCTTTATTATCACCTAATGTATGATTATCTAAAGCAAAGTTTCTATAATGTAAAAATGTCCAATCCCCCACCCCCCCAAATTATTCAAGGTACAAAAGAATACCAGAAAAAAATACGCTATTCACTTTTTTGGTGGCAATTCTTAAAATACAAATATAAATATCATACTATAGATTTCACGTTCAAAAATAGTGAATTATTCTTCATATGCTCTTATCACTTTGCTGGCAGAGGTAGAAGAACTGTGGTTCACTTTCACTCAGATAAATTATGAAGCCATTTCTATTTCAGAAGTGTTTTACATGCAATTTTAACAATTGTGCTTTTCAAATTTTATAGCATTGCAGTTAAAAATCTTGGAAACAACTTGGAATCCTCCATATACTTAAATATGCATGTCTTTTCCTAAACTATCGACCTAGTACAAAAATATAGCAATTAAGAATCCCAGATCTCTCCAAATTACCTGCAGTTAATCAACTAATTTAACTTTAGAAACTTGTTTCCCTGATGATGGAGAATTTATCATTAAAAACAAAGTTAATTCTACATATTTATGGAGTGCAACTTTATTTATAATTCATATTTCTAAATTGCCCATTTCCATCAAAGAGAGCTCTTTATGGTTTCCAATACCAGTGGGTTTGCTTTTAAGCTTCTGTAATTTCTTTTCAGAAGCCATGATTCCAAGCAATAGTTCCCAGATATTCTACAGTACTTAGAAGAAGTAATTATTTAAGTTCAGATGCCTATGATATGTAAAAGTGATCCACAAAGATTAGAAAAAAAATGCCAGAAGACAATTTCTAGATCAAACAGTATTTCCTCTGTCTTATATTTCAATTGTTTCTAGAAGTATTACTAGAGGGTCACATTAGGAAAAACTGAGCTTTTAAATAGCTGGTATACTGAAAAGCCAACTATCAAATTAATTATCGGTAGAATAAAAGGGATTATCTAGATTTATGTTTTTTTTAAAAAAATACAGGCCTATGAATAAGGTAAAGGTAAAGGTTCCCATCACACATGTGCTAGTCGTTCCCGACTCTAGGGGGCAGTTCTCATCTCCGTTTCAAAGCCGAAGAGCCAGCGCTGTTCAAAGATGTCTCCCTGGTCATGCGGCCAGCATGACTAAATGCCAAAGGTGCACGGAACACTGTTACCTTCCCACCAAAGGTGGTCCCTATTTTTCTACTTCCATTTTTTTATATGCTTTCGAACTGCTAGGTTGGCAGAAGCTGGGACAAGTAACAGGAGCTCACCCTATTATGCGGCACTAGGGATTCAAACTGCTGACCTTTAGATCGACAAGCTCAGCGTCTTAGTCACTGAGCCACTGCGTCCCTTGGCCTATGAATATGTACCCACTAACCATAGCAGAAAAAATAAATACTTTTAGCCATTTTTTTCTTCCCACTCCAATCAACTGTACATGGCTGGTAACCAGATAAGAAACACTGTGGAGCATTTCAACAGAAAGAAAGAGAAAATTGCAAAAATGACCTTGTTATAAGGATCATCTGCTGGACGAACAGCCCTGTATTTCATATTGTTTTTTCATGAACAGAAGAACTTACAAAGCTCTTTATCAAGATGAACTGTTATTTTTGCAATGAAAAATAGAGTCTGAGCCTAATCTAAATGTGTAAAAGATGCATTACTATAACTGACATTATTTCAGTATTTAACTAAACACCAACTGATTTTTTATGTATTGCCCTCTCCTCCCAATAGCACTTCCACAGGGAAGTCCCAAAGGTACTTTTTTACTGGACTTTGTTTTTCCTTGGAGATGTTTTGCTTCTCATCCATTATAAATATAAATCCTTCCATTCGCCACCATTCAGTCAGAACTGAAGAAAGCTATCTTGGATGAGAAGTGAAACATTGTCAAAGAAAAACAAAGACAGTCCAGCTGTTTTGAAAAAATATCTTTGGAACAACATAAATTGGATGACTGAGAATCTCCATAGACATTTCCACACAGGAAACTACTTATGAAATCTACACAAATTTTGATATTCAAATTTAATATTGAAAAAATAGCTCTTCTGAGGAAACTTTATACAAATCCTACCTGGTTAACTTACTTTCCACATGTGACTATTAGCCAAATTTACAAATATGTGAAATTAAAGCTGCTTCTTCAAATATAAAATATTTTGAACCATTTTATTTGAAATAACATAAAACCAGGATGTTTGAGAACTAAGCTAATAGCCATGAACTACTGTGTAGTAAATACTTCATTGTTGCAGTTATCTTTATCTGAAGATTAGTTGTAGGGCCTCAAGTTTCTAGTAAAATGCAATGACCCCATTTGTTTTCTACCTAGACTAGGAACAAATAACTTTTAAAAATACATTGAGAACTTCAATACATAATCACACAATTGGAAAAAGGCATTAAAATGATATAAACTATAAGCACCTAGCTTCTAAGAATATGTAAACATGAATATTGGGAAGTTACATATTTTACATTGAATATATTAATCTTTAGCACAAACTCTAAACTAATATTCAAAATGAACTTATATTTCATTTTTAAGAATTTGTAATAAAATCCTATGCATATTTATTCAGAAATTTAAGTCTCAATGTGCTCAACAGGACCTTATTCAGGGGTTCCCAACCTTTTCTATACCCAACCCTAGAACACTACTATATTTCTTGCACCTCTTACAAAAATAATTATATGTATGTAATTTGCATATAATTAAGCATATACACTATAAACTTCTAAACTCAATTTTTCACACCCCATGGAATATCATCTCACACCCACAGGGGGTGCAAGCACCCCAGGTTGGGAACTCCTGCATTAAGTGAACTTAGGACTGCACTCTTTCTTAAAGTTGTAGCCTCTTGCTCTCTCTACTTAACCTTAACTTACATGTTTTGTATCATGGTATCATATTTTGAAAGGAAGATAATATATCTGCATTCTGTGTAAGGATTTTGGAAATCTAAAAGTAACTTCCGATGTTACCAATCTCTAATCTTTGTAGCAGCTCTGCAAGTTTATCAGTGTAATACCTTCCAAATTACATTAAGTTTGCACATTTTAAAACAATGACTAGAGAACACACAACGGAGACGAGATGTGAACAGGAAAACTCGGCTCATATTATACACTTATAGCAACTGATCGTGACCGAAGAACCTTCGCTATAAGTATTCTCCGCCTCTTAAACTTAGGATGTGACTACTTAATCACGTCCTAAGGAAAAGGACAGGATGTTGGCTACTTGCTTGCTTCCCCCAGTTTCCTTCCAGACACTGGATTTCACCTCTCGTTTAGAGTGAAGGCCTTGCGGCTTTTATAGAGCTACACTTCGTAGCTTTATCTAGCCTCTCCTCTTCCATTCACGACGTCCGCTATTCCGGCTTTCACTCTCAAGCCCCTTCGCCGCCAGTTAGCAGCAGCAGCAGCAGCAGCACTCGCGGCCTAAAAATGGCGGAAACGGCTGGGATCTTCCGGCGTACTGGGCGCTTCCAGGCTACTCCCCAATTTTCTTGATGTGAAACACTCACAACAAAAGAAAGCCGCTCACGGAGTTTTATACCGTGGGGCCTCGACGTCCCGAACAATCTTATCCCGGAAGCTGCCGCCTCACGAGCCGTCTCTGCCACAATCCGCCATCTTCCCCAGCAGCGACTGGAGACGGTGCACATCATGAACGTCATCAAGTACACCAACCAAAAGTAGGCGGGCAGAGGCAAGACTTCAGGATACGCATGCGTACTTTGATAGAAGCTCGTTACGGCATCTTTTTGCGACTACCATGGAGTAGTGCGCTAGTGGCTTCCGCTAGCTTTCCGGAAAGGGAAGTGTTAATGTAAACTAAAGAACGGAAAGGGAAGCAATATAGGCTTGTAGTTTCAAAAAGTCACAATTCCGTCTGGGTAAGAATATACTTATGGTTGAATGTCAATTAATTACTGGCCAACAAAAGTAGTAATTTGTCAAACATAAAACGAAATGCTTACATGGAAGAGGATAAAAGTATTTGCGGAAAAATTAACCATATATTACTATCTCGAAGTAAGAATCACTCGTTGTGTTTAATGTTACACAAAAAAATATTTAATATTGAGTAGGGACATCATTATTAAAATTATATTCATTGTTGCAAGGAGATTCCGTGTTAAATAGTATCTGCTCTTACTTTAAGTGTTATTTGTGACTTGAAGAAAGTCATTGAAATTTTGTTTAGCCTGCCTTGTTAGCAGTCAGTTTGTTCTAATGTATAAGATAACATCTATAATAACTGAGTTTCTGTTTCAAGCAAGTAATTTCTATGAACTAAGAAGCGATATGAATAAATAGATCATGCACTAAACTTGATCCTTCAATAATATGCACTATTGCTTTCCAATCTTCAGTTTTAAAAAAGCTGGAAACATTTTATTTCAAATGCATATGAATTCAAAATATAGCAATGCATATATTGTAAATATTTAATACAATACAGGTAGTCCTCCACTTACAAAAGTTCATTTAGTGCATGCTCAAAGTTATAATGGCACTGGAAAAAAATGACTTATAACCGTTTTTCACACTTATGACTGTTGTGGCATACCCATAGTCATGTGATCAAAATTCAGATGCTTGGCAACTGCTTCATATTTATGATGGTTGCAGTTCCCAGGTCATATGATCTTTTGTGACTTTCTCAGAAGCAAAGTCAATGGGGAAGCCAGATTTATTTAACAACCGTGTTACTAACTGCAATGATTCACTTAACAACTGTAGCAAGAAACATCCTAAAGTAGGGCAAAATTCACTTAATAAATGTCTCACTTAGCATCATAAATTTTGGGGTTAATTGTGGTCATAAGTTGAGGACTACCTGTATTTCAATAGCAAAAACATTAGATGTAATTTAATAGTAAGTAATCCCCTTTCTGCTTCCCACCTTTATAAAAACAATGAAAAAGCACAGTCACAAGACCTTAGTTAAAAATATCTTACTTTAATTTGCAATTATTTTTGAAGGAGAAAACTGAGTCTGAAGAACAAGCACAATAAAACCCCATAGGCTTATCTTGATTCTACTGTACTGCTACAATTCTCAAACAGCAATATGAATTAAATATAGTAATATTTATCCTACTTTACACGACATATTCAAATTGGTATTACTGGACCCAAAAATGTTATTTGCACTCCTAAAATGAAGTTATGTTTAATATTCATTTCCAATCAGGTAAAACCTTCCAAAGTTCTGTGATTCATGCCACTCAACTCTTCATATTTAAAAAGTTCTTAAAACTGAAAAATGTAACTTGGTCAGAATACAAAATACTATGTTAATAAGTGTTGACCTCAAAAGTAGTACAAAGAAACAAGAATGAGATCCTCAATTCCCCTCTCCTCCCCACTCCACCCAGTTCAGAAGAATCTGACAATTCATTTTAATATTGAAAGCTTCGTTTGGTCTGTATGTCATCAAGAATTTGCTGCAATTCTTCATCTTCAAACCGACCCTCTAAGCTGAAAGATAAGAATAAGCAGTGTTTTTCTGTTTATAAAAAAAGTTCCGATATATCAACTCTCTGAAAAAGAACTGCAAGACACCAATCTCAAGAATTGAAAGAAACTAGCAATAAAATATGATTTTTTCCTCTCAATGCTATTTAAAGCTAGTCTAATTCAATTTAGACCAGACATGTCACTAGTCAAAAATATCAATTTCTCCTCTCTATCTTGGTATTAGCTTATAACACATATTTTAATCATTAAAAACATGATAAAATTATAAAAACAGGTTAGTTGAAAACTTCAATAATAAGGAATATACTTAAACAAGAGTGTATTCAGGTTTCCTCTACCTGTTTTTTGTTTGATAGAATCAAGCCTATAAGTAATTTTAATTAAAACAGAACATACATATAGCTAAGAAATTCAATTTAGAAATTTTAAAGGCTGTTGTTCCAATTAGATCAGTATTTTTAATTTCATAACATAATATTTGACTGAAGAATGGATATTTAAGTCTAAATTCTGTTTTTTAACTAGATGATGAGATTGTAACTTTTTCTGGTGTTTGAGGGTTCAAAATTCACTTGTATCATGACAAGCTTATCTTTTTAATTAGGGCAACTCACCTGGGAATTAAAGCTTTAGCCTCTTCAGCTGTTTCAGGACCCAGATTAGCTAAACATGCTAGTTCAAATTTATGGAGTTTCTTCTGGAGCAATAAGCTGAAAGAAAAAAAACGCAATTTAAAACTGAAAAGATGTAGACTTGTACTGCGGTAAAAAAAAATTACCACATACTTTCAGTGCAATTTTACTACCATTCATGCATATGAGAGTATATAATCTGGAATAGAATTAGAATAGAATTAGAATGTCATTGTACATCATGTATACAACAAAATTGGTTTAGCCTCTACTGGTGCAATCCATAACAGAAAATACAAGACAACATGAATAGCATAGAGAATAATCCTTATACAAGTAATTGGGGGGGGAAAACTAGTCATACGTTTCCATGTGTATGTGGAATGATTGTGATTGTGTTTAGGAGACTGACAGCCCATGGGTAGAAGCTTTTTTTAAACCTGTATATCTGGCTGGCTTTGCTTCAATGTCTTCTGCCCAATGGTAAAAGTGAAAAGAGACACTGGCCAGGGTGTAAATCATCCCTAAGTATCTTCCTTACTCTGCTGAAACAGCGAGACCTGGCGATGTCATCCAGCGATGTTAGAGGGCAACCAATGGTTTCTTGTGCCGAACTGATCACTTGCTATTGCCTTCCTGTTTGCAGCTGTTAAACCAGCATACCATACTGTTATACAGTATGTGAGGATACTTTCTATTGTGGACCGATAGAAAGAAGTCATCAGCCATTGTGCCACCTGACTCTTTTCCGCAGGACTCTCTGTTGAGCCTTACTAACCACCAGGGATGTGTTGTTTTTCCAGGTGAGATCTTGACTAATGAGCCCTTCCAAGAATTTAAAAGAGGAAACCCTCTACACATGGCCCCCTTGATATAAGTGGGTCAGGTTCCTCTCTGTGCTTCTGGAAATCCAGCACCATCTCCTTTGTCTTGTTAGTATTTAGATGTAAATTGTTTTTTGAACACCATGTGGATATATTCTGGACTTCTTCCCTGTATGCTGATTCATCCCTTTCTACAGTGCAATTCAAGCACACATCCACAAGCACTCAGAATATATGTATGTGTGGGTATACCTTATATAAAAATCTTTGAAATGAAAAAAATAACACTTCTACATTAACTTTGGCTTGATATATAACACACCAATTACAGTTCCATCATTTTAACTGATTTTTTTAAACTTTCTGTTTGTTCTGATTAACTATTCAGAATATTGTCCTCAAGTAAATGGAAGACAATAAAGTTCCAAACTTGTTCAATTACTCTGTTCATTTCTATTTTTGATAGTATCTATATATTTTATTTATATTGTATTTATTATATTTCTAACCCATCTTTATTTTGTACAACTCAAGGTGGTTAACACATTGCTTCAACTTGTTTCCTCAATACCTAAGACAAAGTTACATTGCTCTCCAAATCTAGTTTGTCATTTATCATTTTTGATTTAACTTTGGGATGATTAGAGTAACAGTTCTTATTCACTGAAAAAGAAGAATAGAGTTGTATGCTGCTGCTGCATTCTCTGTATCCGCTGATGCCACCCCAGCTGACCTTCATTGTTGCCTCCCTTCCCCTCTACCAAGTGGCCTCAAGTTCACAGGAGCTGTTGGCCATGCTGTACAGGGTATCTTTGCTTCTTGCCACCAGCACCCTGGCTGCCAGCCTCTTGGTGGGCTTACCTCACTTACCGCACCTCAGTCTGCCACCAGCTAGGACGGCTCTTTATGCTTTGTGCATTGTGGCCCCACGGAAGACAGTTCCTCCACTGATATTGAGATCTGTAGGGATGATTGCAAGTGGTGATCATGTAACTGTGGGGCATTTGGCAACTGATAAGTTGCCAGGCACCCAGATTGCGATCATCTTCCCTTGGTGGTGTGTGTGACAGTTGGAACTGCATTACAGGCTACAAAGCACCCTTTCTGAGGCATTATAATTACAAAAAGTTGCTAAGGGTCCATCATTAGGTAAGGACTCTTTATCAAATAGTAAAAAATAATTTTGTATTAAATTTTATTCTTTTTCAGTTTAAAAGGATATTAGCTCTCTTATTACTTAATTTAAAAAAAAACCTAACTCACCTGCGGACACTAGCAATTGTCTCCCGGTTTTTGAAGCGGCTGAAGCGACCTGTATAATTCAAAGTTTTCATAAACAGTTCAGAAAGTTCTTGCTCATCTTCTACACTCTCATTTTGCTGTTTCCGATGTTCCAAAAGCATGTGTACTTCTGAATTTAAAAGAGTTTCAGCAGTTTCAAATTCTGCATAGTAATATAGGTGCCAGGGACATAGATTAAAAAAAGAAAGAAAGATACATTAATATTGGTATTAATCCTTGACTATATGCAAGGCAAAAGCATGATAGTGTTTCAAGCTGTGAGTAAAAACTACTTTACCTAAACGCATCTCAACATCAAATAGAAATAAAATAAACCATCAATCCCTATGGAAAAAATATAAATTTGAAAGATTCTAGTTATTGTTTCTTGCACATATTTGTCACCTCACAGAAACTTTTGCATATATGAAAGAACTGAAAACGTGATTTCTTCTTGAAATGATAAGCAAGTTAGCTTTTATCATCTGCATTCTGCAGCAAAGCATATATCACTTCTTACAATAAATCTTACAATAATCTTCTAGATATAAATACAAAAACCACACTGTAAAATTTATGAATCATCATCTTCCCTAAGTCTTTCATATATCCAACTATCAATTTCAAAGCTTCATCTTATATTAGCAATTGTATTCACATATAAATATTTATATTACTGCAGATTCAGAAAAGGTTGTGATCTCCAGTCACTTTAAATAATAGAACTTGTAAACATTACAAGTTAAACTACTGAAGTTTGTAGATGACACAACAGTGATCGGTCTCATTCAAGACAATGATGAATCCGCATCAGATGGGAGGTTGAACATCTAGCCTCGTGTTGCGA
>JANHFM010001791.1:128854-142475 GCA_032468115.1 Grayia smithii | reverse complement strand
AGTGTGTATAGTCAAGGCTATGGTTTTCCCAGTTGCAATGTATGGCTGTGAAAGTTGGACCATAAGAAAGGCTGAGCCCCAAAGAATCGAGGTCTTTGAACTATGGTGCTGGAGAAGACTCCTGTGAGTTCCTTGGACTGCAAGGCGATCAAACCAGTCAGTTCTAGAGGAGATCAACCCTGACTGCTCTTTAGAAGGCCATATTCTGAAGATGAAACTCAAAATACTTTGGCCACTTAATGAGAAGGAAGGACTCACTGGAGAAGAGCCTAATGCTGGGAAAAATTGAGGGCAAAAGAAGGGGATGACAGAGAATGAGGTGGCTGGATGGAGCAGTAGGCATGAGCTTAAATGGACTCCAGAGAATGGTAGAGGACAGGAAGGCCTGGATAAACTTTGTCCATGGAGTCAGTATGGGTCGGACACAACTTCGCAACTAACAACAAATGTGTATAAACATCGCTTCTCCTGAATAAACCACATGTTCATTATTCTAAAGATAATTTTCCTGGCAAAATTGCACTAGGCGATTGCTAGCTTCAATCCGTTCACCTAGCCCAAACTTGCCTACTATTCTTGCAATTTCTCCTTGGTCTACTTTTGCACTGAAATTGCCATAATATGCAACATATCATTTTTTGGTATTTGCATGAGAGCACATTGAATCTCACTGTAAAAAAGTTCACTTTTAGCAACATTTAAGTCTATAGTTGGAGCATAGATTTGTAGCATAGTAACGTCGAGTGGCTTGCTTCGAATTTGGATAGATATTATGCAATCACTGTATGCTCTCTGATTCTCAACACATTTAGTAATTTGTTTGCTTATGCAGAATGCAGCTCCTTTTCATCTGATATTGTTGCCAGAAAAATAAACTTAAACTCATCTGATTTAAATTGACCACTGCCTGTCCAGTGTAATTCACAGGTGCCAAGGATGTCTATGTTCGCTCTAATCATTTTTCTTTTTACAATTTTGAGTTTTCCCAAGGAAGATGCTGCTAATATTCCATGTTCTAATTTGATATAAAATGCTTTATTAGATAAACTAAAAAGGGCAAGACAAACTTTACTGTCTTAAGTGGCTTATTTTAAAAATAATTTGCATTGATACTGGTATTCCTAGAATAATAATCTCAGTTCTTGTTTATAAAAGGGAAAAAACATACAAGGCCTATGACTCAATATTATGTATGGATCACAAGACAAAATACCACAGCCAAACAAAAGTGAAGGCTTTATTTTATTTTTTTAACAAAATGTCGAATCTCATTCTTTCTGAGACTTTATCTTGTAAAACACAGTACTGTTAATGATTCCCATCCATTTCATGCTGGCTTTGCTACCATCTTAAGAGTTCAATTTTTTTTTTTTAGAAAGAGAATTTGAATTATTAGATTTCTGTGTGAAAAGTCAAAACGGACAGACTCCAATAAAAAAGGGACAAGATAAAAATGTATCCACTACAATTTATTTTCTACAATACTTCATTAGAGGGTAAAGTTCAATGATTTACACTCAGAAGTTATATAGCTAGGAGGCAACCAAGTGTAATAACAAAGAATTGGTCTGACATCTCTTCACTGAAGGTTTAAAGAGGTTCTTTAAAAGGAACAACTTAAATTAACCAAAGCATTATTCATTTTAGAATTGGGGAAAAGGTACAAAACAGCACTCAGTCAGAGAAGACTGCAATGTTAAGATGAGTAGGGAAAAGGGTTATGTGCAAAACTTGAAATGTGGAAGGTTAAAATATGCAATTTAAAAATAATATTCAGAACAGGAAGATGTAACATGTTGACTGTAACATCTTTTGAATTGAAATGCCTCTATTGAGATTGCTATTTATTATGAAAAGAAAACCTCTTGAAAAATATTAAAAACAGTGAACCTCTGATGATTAATGATATCCTCTGCTGTTACTTGGAAGGGATGGGAACTAAAAAAAAATCCCTTAAGAGTTCCTAGGCTGCAACAAAGGAGATTCTCAACCACTTAAAATAAATTCTTCTAGACCAAAAGGCACTTGCTTGTAGCTAAGGATGAGCCATTTCCCAATCATACCAGAATACTATTGCTAAGTTCGCTGTACAGTTACATCACTCTTTAATCAGATGGAAAATACAACATTTAGGACTCTTGAAAAGACAGCGCTCTTCTGGCTTTTTTGTTGGTTTCCATATCTTTTCTGTGTTGACTCATCACAGTACATCACTATTATGTATATAATATATATAGATCCATGATCAATTCATTCTGTAGCATTGATATACCATACTGTGACTGAACTCTGTGATCAATGTAATTATATCATTTCTCTTACTGTTCTGTGTGCTCCATTGCCTGTTGCTGTTTTACCTACTAAAAGAAAATCACAATCCAACTTTAACAGAGGCATTTCCATTACTATGGATTAGGGGATTAGATGGAAACAGGGGCATGGAATGGGACCAGCTCTCACTCCAAAACTATTTTGACTTATTTCATTATAATAATAAAATTAGATCAAATAAGTTGTCACTCTTAAAAGTCTGTTCTTTAAAATATTAAGGCCCCCATCTGACTCCTAAACTCCCCTACACTCATTAAAACAAAATCAAATAATTAAATGCTATACACTGCTGATTACATGTAACAGGGCAAACATTTTCTTTTTTTAAAAAAGCAATATTGATACGGCACTATATGCTTGCATGACCAGTCTTACCAAATGTGCTCAGGGGTGAAAGTTTAGCACCATTTTTTTCCTTTTTGCTTTTAAAAAAAATCTTTACAATTGAAATTCTAACATAGAACACTAATAATAATTTGTGTAGCCCTATAGTTCAATACTGTCTGAGAGCAGAGATGGATGGCATGACCAGAGCTTAATTTTCCCTTCCTGTTCTACAGTTTCTTTTCTGTTGAGGGCAGCAGTCAGAGTAGTAACAATTCATTTTAATTTGTAAGAAGACTAATTTACTCTCAGTAATAGGAAACTGTGAAAAAATCCCTTCATGTGTATTTACTTTTCAGCATAATCAGAAGGGGAAAAGTAGTAATCCAAATGAATAATCCCAATGCAAAACTAAACACTATAACAATATTGTGCATGGCTAATGTGTATTCCTCTTTTATCCCTCCCTTCTACAAGTAATAAATAAACTATATGATTTTTCTTCCTGAAATACATGAAGAGTGCTAGAAAAATAATGCAGTTTGAACGAATCCTGGATTCTCTGAAGTAGGCCTGTTGCAAAGAAGGTACTATACATTTGCCATTTTCTAGACAGCAGTTTAAGTGTTGACAAATGTTTACCTCAATATATAAGCAATTCATATTTACTTATATTTCTTTCTAAGAATGGGGCATCTGCTTTGCCTTAGAGGCTTTGCTTTGAGATTGCATTTACTCTTCTGTCTTGCCATAATAAGGTCAATTTGTTCAAAAGATATGAAGATTTTTTTATCCTGTATTCAAATGGAATTTCTACATCCTTTTTTGTTTTTTTTTCAAAAGCAACTGTTGTTCCATATAGTGCAATATGATATCATACTGCCATTATGCTGAGTTCATCATCTGATTGTTCCTGATTTTCAAGATGATTATTACTTTTTTCAGAAACCCTGCATTTCATTTCATTTAGAAGATTAATGCTACCATTTTATGAATTAACTTTGGGGATATTGTTGTTCTTATGATAATGACTCACTTAATGACTCACACAGGAAAATTGAGATGGTGAATATTTTGAAAAATTTTCTGTTTACTATTCAGTGTCCTGCATATTCAATTAACAATAGAAAAGTTGAAAATCTACAGGATATTAAAACCTGGATCCCAGTTAAAATTTTTGGTGGGTAAATAACATTGTTTAGGTTCCAATTCTAAGTACAATTAACTGGAAGCAATTAATTTAAACTAATTTGTTTTACTTCCGATTACTGTATATTATTTAGAACTGAAGCATCAGTGCAGCAAGAACACGTGCAGATCTGATAACCCACTTCAGCTAACATTTAATGTGTTTTATTACCTATTAGTGTTACACTAGCAAAAAAAAACCCCCACTGCCTGTGAAAAACACAGGTCTCAGGGAATATTTTCAATAACAAAAATCCACACTGTTTTTATTACAGTAAGGATAGCTTTGTGGGAAAAGATCTGCTGCAATTCATTTGCAAATCCTACCTGAACTTTAAGTAAGACACCCCAAACCCCCCAAAGATTATATTTCTGGGATACAAGTAAACCTATGCTACTTCCATACACAACCCATAGTGGTTTGCCTTCTTGCATGCAGTATCTTATCTAGTAAGTACTTTCTTTTTGTGTCAAAAATAAAAGTAGCTAGGTGTATAAATTAAAACCTTCCGTATATGAATAGGCAATGCATTTTATCTGCAGTAAATTTTATTTTACCTTTTAAATCTTTGATTAATTGCCATCTTCTGCAAGGATAACTTCCAGACATACCATCCTTATAACAAGTCCTAACATGTTTGTTGGGACATGTTAGGACTACTTAGCTTATGGCAGATAAATATTAGAGATAAAAAAAAGAAAATACAAATAACCTAAAAATCTTTTGTTGGACTCCGTTGCCAGACTGCCAGAAGAAATCTCCTACTTGATCAGGGGGCTTTGTAATTAACAATTCAAATGAACACAGTGCAATTTAACACAGAGACAGAGCAATCTGAAGTGGTACTGCCATTCCTCAAGTTTCTCTCTATCCAACAGCAATGGTCCCAGGTACTCAGTCCAAATGAACCCTCATTCTGAAAAATGAAGTAAGCTTGAGCCTCTGAAATTCAGTTGCACTCACTTGGTAGCCCCCACCACCCATAATCAACTGGAAGGCAGACTTGGCAACGGAAGCTAGCATCATAAAATGGTACAGTAATAGAAGTAACTGGACCAGGAAGAGGAGGCATCTGCTCCAATGATGTCGTAGCTGGCAGCTGGGGGGCGGGACTGGTCATGCAGCTTTGTGTCAGGAGTAATGATTGTAGAGGGGTGGGGCATGAAGAGTGCCATTTTGAAAACAATGCTGTCGTGAAGCCATGTATTCTGCATAACTGATTGTCACCTTCTCACTGCGGTATCTGAAAGAAAAAATGTATTTTTTAAAATACATTTATAAATAAAACAGATCAGATTTGCCATAGATGAAACTGAAATCCTATTGCTATATCTTGATGCAATAACCTATTAAATTTTCTATCAATAGAGTTCTCTTAATTTAGGCTTCTTCAATCTGCTATTGGCCAGACATAAACTTCAGAGTTATGAAAGTTGTAGTCCAATAAACTGAGACAATATAAATTTTGTAGGAAAGGCTTTTTATATTGCTAGGTACTCAACATGAAAAGATCAATATTACAATAAAAAGTGGTATATTAATTATTACCCTTTTTCTGTAACAGTGGCCTCTCACTCACTCTGAAGTTGCTTCTGGTGTGAGGAGATATTTTCTTACAGGTTTTGGAATGACAAACCAGAAAGTGCAAGGGTTATGAAAATGTGATGTGTATATAAATTCAGTGTACCATTTTCTTACAGCAGAAGCAGGCAATTCTACAGTGGAACCTTCCAGAGGGATCTCTGAGAGTGGATCCCTTTGTAAGATGGGATCCACAGTTACCTTTTAGCTGAGGTACACTTTAAGATTATAATGCTTTTTAAAGGAGTACATAGAAATCTATGTGAAAACCCTACAGGTGCCTTTCAGGATAAGGGGTATTAGTGATACAAATGGCTGATCATAAAGCCAACTGAATAAAAACAATAATCAAGTCAAGGACAAACATACTGAGACTGAATGAATTCAGCAACCAACTCACCTTGCTTCAATTAACTTTTCAACTCTGGCCTTAGCTACTCAACCAAGGACTCAGAAATAATTGTGATAGGAGGAATGGAGAACAGTCTAGCTTTTCTGTCCCCCTTTCTGTCTCTCATGACTTGGAGCAAGAAAGCAAGGCTTTCTTGCTTTTTATTTTGCCTCTGATGTATGGTTAGTTACTCTATGTGCCTGGTTCTGTGAGTCTGCAGACTGCCTGAGAATGCTTTGGATTTTCCCATTAGCATCTGGGAAGAGAAGATTGTTATGAGTGGGAGTGGAGAGAAATTACCTGATTGAACTAGTTAGGAAGGTTGGTGGTGGTTGCTGATTTGATGAAGGGATTGTGGGACTGGGTAAACACCCCTCTGGTGTCTAGGCCAACTGGGTCCCAGGGGTGAAGTCTCTGTTGGCCAGTACATCTGTGGAGAGTACAGTGGGGAAATGAGGGAGCATGCTGGTATTTCACTAGAGGTTGGACCTCAGGATTGGCCATAGTTGTTGGAGAAGTCATCTGCTATAACCCCAGGCAGCAAACTGCTATACATGCATGTGGCAGACATGGAAGAGTTGAGGGATCCATGTGCTTTCTGTAGTGAAACGGCCCAAACTGAAAAAACGTTAATTCTTCCCAATCCTGTGAACATCAAAATAATTTTCAGCCCGTATAACTTCCAATTGAACATTGATGCATTCTTGATAAGGGGAAAATCATAGGAGGAACCAACTATAATTGAATAGTTTTAGTATCTGTTTCTCCATCTTTTTCTTTGTGCTTCCTTTTTAGTTCAATTAATGGCAGTAGTGACCAATAATGCTCAATGTTCTTTTCATTAATATGGTAGGTGTTATTGCTATCTGGTATTCCACTCACTACTGGATTCAAAACGTAAACGTGGGGAAGGAATTGTTAATGTTACGTTGGGAAAAAAGTGAAGAAGTACCAGCACACACATACAGAAATTATGAATAGAAAAACAGAACATTAGCTAATCAAGTGAAACTAGGTATGGGCAGTAAAAAGGACGTATTATGTACAATGCTAGACTGCAAAATTAAGTACCAACAGATGCGATAGATGTGATGATGGATTCTAGTTTAGAGAATCTGAAAAAGGAACTAGATACATTTATGGATTATCAATGATTACTAATATTAAGGCCATTGTCTACCTCAAGAAGCAAAGATGTCTCTAGGAGAAGAGTCTAAGAGCTCGGGGAGATAGTTAAGTGCATCATAAGCTTAGAGTTGTTATATTCCCACAAATGGCCTAATCCCTCATAAATTCTTCTGATGCTTATCTGATGCCAATTTGATCCTGAACTTTAGTTGATTAGATTCTTTTGTATAGGCTTGAGTAATAAATCTTCTGAACTGCAACTTAAGTAATGTCCTGATTCTTTATGCCTGACATTAATTTAGTCTGCTGAAGTTCAATACTAAAATGACAAAAGAATCAAAAGGAGTTGGACTTGGATTGTTACTGGCAACATAATGACTCTAAGTTGATAATATATTTACCCCTTTTTAGGGAAAGTGGTAGAAAAGGTAGTTGCTTGGCAGCTTCAGAGGATCCTAGATGAAAGAAATTTTCTAGATTCTTTTTAGTGTGGATTCAGGCCCAGCTATAGGATAGACACTGCATTGGTCACACTTATGGATGATCTCTAGTGAGGGTGGGATGGTGGTAGTGCAACCATCCTGATTCTCCATGACCTCTTAGCAGCCTTTGAGACCATTGACGATAGTATCCTTTGGTCCAGCTACAGAGCTTAGGACTGAGTGGCACAGTTCTGTGCTAGTTTAGCTCCTTTCTCCAAGGTCACTCCCAATCGGTGTTGATAGGGAGTGAGAGATCCAGCCCCCGGCCGCTCTCTTACGCTGTATCGCAAGGCTTAGTACTCTCTCCACTCTTGTTTAACATCCACATGAAGTCGCTGGGTAAGATCATCTGTCACCATGGGTTGAGATATCATCAATTTGCTGATATTCATGCTCCACATCTTGTGACCCAAGTGATGCTGTTGTTATCCTCTCATGGTGTCTGGAGGGCTGGGGCCTGGATGGGGGACAACAAGCTACGACTGAACCCTGGCAAGACTGAGTGACTTTGGGTGAATGGAATTTCAAGACTTGGGTCTGAATGGGGTTGTCTTACCCCATTCAGACTCAGTTCGCAATTTAGGAGTTCTCCTGAACTCGAATTTCAGTTGGTGGTCATGACTAGGACAGCCTTTGCACAACTTTGGTTTGTGCACCAGCTGCAATCTTTCCTGGATCAGGACTCCCTGTGCTCAATCATTCAAGCCCTAATCATCTCTTGTCATAATTACTACAATGCATTTTACATGAGGTTACCCTTGAAATCCATTTGGAAGCTTCCACTGGTACAGAGTGTATCAACATGAACAAACTGTGGGGCTCATAGAATGACCCATGTTATGCCACTGCTCTGTGACCTACATTGGCTGCTGCTTTGCTTCTGAATGCAATTCAAGGTTTTGGTTATGACCTTTAAAGCTCCCCATGGCATAGGTCCAGATTGCTTGATGAGCTGTCTCATCTTGCTAAGACAAGCCTGCCCTACCTATGCTGGCAGGAGGCCTGCTGAGGATCTTGTTGATCAAGGAACTCTGACTGACAGGATCTAGGAGAAGAGCATTTTCTGCTGTAGCGCCATCTCTCTGGAACTTCCTGTCCTCTGGGGTAAGGTCTGCCCCACCCTCCTATTCTTCCACAAGGACTTGAAGACCTGGCTTTACGGATTGGCCTGGGACCCCAATTGGAGAGTACGTCACCAGAGGTGGCTACTGGACTAATTAGCTGACCCCACCTCTCCCCTGCATTTCCTGCTCCCCCTTTGCCTGTCTTTTTAATTTTATATTATTGTACTTCCTTTGTTTATTTTTATTATTTTCATTTGCTCGTTATATTTACATTCTTTATCATTTTTTTTGCATTTTATTGTTGTAAGCTGCCCAGAATAGCCCCATAGCAAATAAATTTAACAAATAAATAAACTCTGCCCCCCACCTCTGCCTACTCTTTTCATACAAGAGCAGACTTAAATACCTGTTACAAAACATCAACAATGGAAGAGAACATTTACAATTCAAGAAATTAAGCAATTAATTTTCATGCTATTAAAATAAAGCGGTTAGTCTACCTAACATTATGATACTTTATTTCTAGAAATATCAACCCCTAAATATTCCCTAAAGTGTCCATTTTACAGTCTTTAAAAATTTTTTGACTGTTAATTATTGAAAAAAAATCGTGTTTTCAAATGGGTAGAAAAACTTAAGCAAGATCCCACTAATTAATTCATAGAGTTATCGACTGGTGGAAAAGAGAAGATGGGCCTTCCCTGCCGTAGCCCCTACTTTTTGGAATGTTCTCCCCTGAGAGATTAGAATGGTGCCAACCCTGCTGGCCTTTTATAAGGGGCTTGGAATGCGTTTGGGGCTCTGTTTCTTTGCTTTACTATTAGTTTAATTATCTTGGTTGCTGTATGAAATTATACTTTGGATGTTGTTATTGTTTTTAATTGCTTTAATTGGGTTATAGTTTTAGAACTGTAAGCTGCCCAGAGTCACTTGGCTGATATGGGCGGCTATAGAAACTGAATAAATAAATAATTAAATAATAGTTTAATACTGTTAAAACAGTAAAATAAACATTAAAAGATAACACAGATTTTATTTTCTCAAGATGTCATTTTTTTTCTAAAATTCCTTGTGTAGATTTAAAAAAACCCATAAAAATGTAAAATAAATTCTAATAATTTCAAATTGTTGGCAATTTGGCGAATGGGGTGATGGTGGTGGTAGTAACTATAGGATCAGGAACATCTAATTTAAAATTTAAAACCTTGCATGGAAAAAAACAATTTTCAGAAATATGCTCTTCCAATTAGAAACAGAAGCAGTGATAATACTAATACAAAAACAACAAGAAAGTTTACCTGGTGAGTTTAATAGTTTTCCTAAAGTCATTGGTAATTGGAGCCTTAAAACCACCTTTCCTGAGCAGGGAGTCTATTGTTTGAATCTGATCCCAATCTGTTTGAAAATGACAGCAGCAGATTTATAAATAAAAGCTTAATCTAAAAAAAAGATAGCTTCTTAAAGAAAGCTCAAATTACTCAGGTTATTGATAAGCTGCTGATAAATAGCTACTGATAAACAGAATAGTAACTGTAAATATTGAATACTACAAGATTAAAATTTCATGCATACTTATTTCAATAATAAACAACCAAAATTATCACTTCTAATATTAGAGGGATTCATACTATTTAATCTATATTGTAAACAAATCTAATCATGCTTAAAAATGAAGTATACTATAGCTATAATTTTAAATTTTAAATCTACTAAATTTCCCTGTAGGGTTTAAATTATACTTTGGTATTTTCATGCAGGAAGAGAAAATGTTATTTTCTGCATGCTGGAATAAATAATTTGAGGAATTGTATTATATTTCAGGGCAAAACATCAAAATAAATCATTGACTCAAACCATAATCTGTTTTCACTATTCGAAAAATTTAAAGTCCAAACACTTTTGAATAATGCAGCATTTAAAACAAGACTGCCACCTTGTACCTTATCGAAAATTAGCATATAAATCTAACAAATAAATAAAAATAAAATATCTTAAAAAATTACCACCCACTGAACATATTACTATTTTGAACCTTTTAAGGTCAAAGCCTCTGAATACTTCAGCCAAAGATGAAATGGTTTTATTCAGTAGCTGTGTATGCCATCTAATGATTTACATTCTTTCATTTATACAGTTTTTACTTAATATAGAATTACATTTTATTTCTAACTCACCTTGTTCCTTAGCAACTTCAGGTAAATATGTAGCTGTGCGTTTAACACCTTTCTCATTGATGAATTCAATTCTGATCCCATGGATTCCAACCTAAAAATAAAAATATTAAGTCAGCTGGGATGTATTTTCTGGGAAAAAGTATTCACACTTGCCATAGATCTTATTCAAACATTAATCCGAAAAAAGTCTTGCCTTGCCTCCAATTCTTGTTAGCCACAAAGATAGCTTCTCAGGGTGATTTTTGCTTGGCATTCATTATCCAAGAGTAAAAGGTGACTGATTGATCCTTCTTTCTTTGTTATTCTTAATAACTGTTTCCAAATCCCTAATTTAAATGTACCAATTTCTTTTCTCTTTCTACAGTGTGCAATGCTTTAATTATAATTTCAGTTGTCACTGTCAAGATCATAAAAGATATGTATATTTCTAAATTTGTCTTTTTCATTATAACTGTTCTTTTTATTTTTTCAGTGAAATGTCCATCTTTATTCCTTAGCTTAAGCCTTAAGAAAACAAAGCCATGTATCACCCTTTAACATTAACTTTGCTTTTTTCATTTTCATAATGAGCTGTTCTCTCTTCTTTACTTTCAGAGATGATGATATATTTTCCATATCACAAGTGGCTCATGGTTTGACTTCTAATGTTTATTTCAGCTGCCATCTCATCCAATCCTTCCATTCTTATAGCATATTTGCTAAACAAATATGGGAAAAATATTCATCTCTATCTCATTCACTTTCCTGTTCTGAACCATTTTGTTTCTCCAATCTCAGTTCTTCCTGCACCTTTTCCTAGGAAGTTGGCATCATTTATTCCTATGGAGGCCTATCAGCTCATATGTAAATTACTCTTAGCTTCATCTATTCTTCTGATTTTGATTTTAATTTTAATTAGGTGTCCTTTTGAGGAATCCATGTTTGTGTTGGCACCATTCTCAAGTTCACTGAAGCTATGAAGTCCTACCTATGTATCAAGGTAACAATCATTTGGGAGGGACTGAAGTAATTTATTTAGTAATTCAGTTTTAAATCATCCCCTTTTTAAATTTCATTCTTTAACTTCTATCATTATAACTTACCCTTACTATGTATACATAGTACAAAATATTGATCTGAATCCAAATGGCACAAAAGGACGATAGAAAATTCAGATTTACAGTTTTACCTCCCAGTCCAAGTAGTCAGTGGCATCCTCAAAATTAGTGAGGAGGGAGACAGAGCAGAAAAGTTTAGGCAGCTCCTCACGAGTCAGGGGTGGAAATCTGCTGTCCTTAAGTGCACTACAGTGGAAAGAGAGCATGCTCACAAACATATATAAAACAGCTCATTGTAGTATAATTTGGAAGTTTTACTACATTCTAAGAATCATTTAGTCAAATTTAAGATTTAAAATTTAGTTTCAGATTTATACATACAAGAAGTACTAAATAAAAATATATATACAAAACAAATCGGGCTTGGTTTTCTGAGAGATCACTGTTGATTTTACCTGGTTAATGTGTATTCCCTGAGTCCTGAGTGAAGATTCATGGCAGAGAAAGTTCCAATGCAGCCCCGAAGTCGTTTGTCTCGGCCTGTCTTCCATGTCACAAAGAGTGGGCTGAAAATGCATAACACAAAAGCTTCAAATAATTCTAAGAAAAATGAATTAAAATACAAAAAATATGACTGTATTTGTAATGAAAAATCAATGTATGCCTTTTTCAGCTTTCAATGCCTCTGTTTCACTGAACTAATGTTGAAAATTACAATCTGCTTTCCTTCTTATATGTTCCAAAACCTTAGAAATACTTAAAATGACAGGTTACATTGTTTTTACCTGCTTCCTTTCTATGCAAGGAGAGAGAAAATTGTTTCTTTTTTGGGCAGGACTTGACAGTATGTTTAGATGACCTAAATCAGGTTAGGTAGACAGCATAATCCTATTGATTCTTCTGATGTGTTCAAATGAAGGGCAGGGAATCTGAGGCCCAAACAAATTTTGCTAAATGTCAGCTACCAACTTTACTGTTTACCAGTCATACTGTTGACCGCTTTTATTTAGCAACATCTGAGAGGCCACAGGTTTCCTGCTGGTCTGCTAGTGACATTTAATAGCTCTGGTAATGGTTTAGTACTTGGCTGATGTTCCAATCCAAAAGCAAGATTTTATGATGGCTCTTTCCTCAAGACAACAGGTTCTAGAAGTGTTGGGAGTATAATGTTCTTCCTCATGGAAGCCATCTTATCCAGTGGTGGGTTACTCCCGGTTCTGTCCAGTTCTTAGAACAGGTAGTAAAACCGGTGGTAGGCTCTGCCCACCCACGCTGATATCACCATTGGGTGATCTGCGCATTCACAAAATCACACGTGCGAAGCTTCTGCGCGCGCTTGCTTCCATTGCAAACCGGTAGTAAAGGTAAGTGGAACCCACCCCTGATCTTATCCTCAATGTTCATTTCATTGTCTCACACTGGGGAGCCAGTTTGCTGTAGTGGTTAAGGCATCAGGCTAGAAACCAGAATCAATATTACAAGAATTTTTGTTACTCTGGATATAAAATAAATTTTAAAAGTCTGATCAGACAATCAAATTGTCTATCTAAGAACACTTTAGACTCCATGCAGATAAATAAACTTAAGCTCAGTTACCACAGAAAAGTTGGACAACCCACTTAATTGCTGCCAGGAAAAATATCTGTTCCTGGACAATAAACTCTTTTGTCTAAAATATCAGCTTTGAACTGGGGGAAGGGATACTTCTAGATATTTGTGTGAGTCTGAAAAAAAGGTACTGTTGCTTTCATATTAAATTTAATGAGCAAATTCCTTAAAGCAATAACATTTTTTTCACATTCATTGGATTGCCTGAAAATATTGGGCTTTTTATATTAATATTTTTATTTATTTATTTTATTAATTGCATTTATATGCCGCCCCCTCTCCTGAAGGACTCGGGGCGGCTCACAATAAAAA
>JANHFM010001791.1:101893-124433 GCA_032468115.1 Grayia smithii | reverse complement strand
TTCAGCAGGTTCTGACCAGTTCTGGAGAACCAGTAGCGGAAATTTTGAGTAGTTTGGAGAACCAGTAAAAACTACCTCTGACTGGTCCCGCCCCATCTACTCTGCCTCCCAAGTCCAAGCTGATTGGGAGGAAATGGGGATTTTGCAATAGCCCTCCCCTGGAATGGGGTGGGAATGGAGATTTTACAGTATCCTTCCCTTGCCACGCCCACCAAGCCAAGCCATGCCCACCAAGCCACACCCACAGAACCGGTAGTAAAAAAAATTGAAACTCACCACTGCTGCCCACTCACTCACCCCTTGATGAGAAATAAATTTCCTTACTTAGAGCAGATATCGGATTGCACTCAATCATGGGATTGCCCACGATGATTGCTCTTTGTATAATTTATTCCCTATATTAATTTCTCCTTTATATCACTTCAGGAAAAGATATTCCATTCTCTTGCTACTGAAAAGGGAAATGTAGGATCCTTGCATTCTCTTTGTGGCTGTGGTTGAACTTGAGACTAACAAGATGATGAACTTGTATAGGAGATCCATGGCAACCCAGTCTTTGACGAAGAATAGTTGTGGTTATATCCCAACGGAAAAAGTAACAATGGTGTGAGCAAAGAGCATATGCGCCCATTACTTTAAACAACATTATCTTGGTCTAACAGGCTATTTCTGACATTTCAAACAACGGCGCTTCTGGAGAGAGGTAACAGCTGTTAGTGCCTCTTGCATACTCTTGTCCATAGCAACCTAAACCACTAGCTGTCACCTTGGTGCCTTGAAGCAAGATTCCTACTATTTTCTGAACTTCAAAGCTTCCAAATGTGCAGATGCCACGTGGGCAGCCTCCATGCTAATATCAGCAAGGCAGACAGTCGGCCTAGCTCTGTTGGATTTGCCCTCCTTATTCACAGTTTGAGATGGTGGGTTGGTTTATTTTATTTTTTTTAAACTGCTTTCTGAAAGCAAACGACAGCACTGCGTACATGGAGAAGAAGGAGCGTCTCTAGACTTCGAGGCAATCATTAGATAATCACCTCTCATTATTAAACTTTAATTTAAATTGTGTATTGAAAAGAACAAACAAACTTGTATCAAAGGAGCCTCTGGCATTTTTCAGCACTTGATTAAATTTGAGGGTGTGGGGGTTGAAAGCCGTGTAGATTCTTTGACTTATTTCCTCTGAGTTTCCATCTTCTGGTTTCTCTCATTGCTGCAAGGAAATAATATGAATTATTGCTCAAGACTAGATCTTTCTGTTCCGACGGATTAAATTAGAAATATAGATTCAAGACTTTTTACCAGCTGCCCCCCATACTGTGTCCCAAATTTATTCCTCATTGTTTCCCTTCTTCGTTAATCAGCAGGTTCATAAATTTTCATCCTTAATTATTCAAGTTTTCCAACTCTGGGTTCTCATGAATAATATGTATCTTGTCCATCCTATTGTCAATCCTTAGAAAATTGTCCCTGCATATTTCACTGTGATACATAGCAGAATTTGCTAGATGTGAAGTGTAGGTGCTGCAAATAGAGGTTCAGAAGTATTTCTAGTAGAAAACTATTTGTGTGACATTAGTATTTGAACAATGTACATATTCCTTTCCTACCATTGATATTCCAAAAAGAAGGAAAGTTGTTTTTCGTTTTACATTTCCCTCTTCTCTTACTTTGGTGAGAAATGTTTGAAAAGGGAGGAGGGGAAGAGTTTTATAGCTCATGACAATTTCACAGAATGCAAAGAATGATCAAATAGGCAATTGACCTGGGAGGATATATGAATTTGAAAATTCAAAGCTACTTCAGAGTCATGCAACAAAGCAGTCAGTTTAGCAATAGCAATAGCAATAGCACTTAGACTTATATACCACTTTACAGTGCTTTTACAGCCCTCTCTAAGTGGTTTACAGAGTCAGCATATTGCCCCCAACAATCTGAGTCCTCATTTTCCCCATCTCAGAAGGATGAAAGGCTGAGTCAACTTGAGCCTGGTGAGATTCGATCTGCCAAACTGCTGGCAGCCGGTGATCAGCAGAAATAGCTTGCAGTACTGCACTCTAATCACTGCACCACTGCGGCTCATTTAATATAATATAAATTTAATATAATTCTACATGAAGGATCATTTTCTCACCTAACATTTTGCTGCTTCAGAATGATTCTGTTACCCACTCTGAATTAATACTAGAATAATTTTATACAGATATAGGGATATTAGATGGACCTGTAACGGTGCACAGTGATTATTCCTCCCTCCCTCCCTTTCTTCCTTCCTTCATCCTTCCCCTTCAATGTAAATATTATGGGATAATCCAATCTGAAGGAAAATGATCAGCTTCTTTGTCAGAAATCAGAATCTCCTCATCCCAGAAAATATATTTGTCCAATGCATATATTAGATGCCTTGCAACATAACTGCAGTTTGTACAACACAGCTTGCAATATAAAACATACAATTTAATATCCATATAACTTATTCATAAAATTAAACACCTGTTTCCAACAAAGGTAAGTGTGAACCTTTTAAAGCGATCTAATTTGAAAAGATAAATAGATAGCTTTATAAAACACAAAGTAGTTAAAAGCCAAATAAAAGTAGCAAAAACAGAATTACAAAACCTTGTTAAAGATAGTCACCTGTCTTCCCCTTGTGTAGGACCATCAGAAAAGGCCCTGTGCTGTTTCCTGTCAGCTTTACAAGCCTTAGTAGCAAGTCAAGAGATATCACATCAGCAGGTTCATGAGGTTGAGGCTCAAAGCATCCAAGCACAGGCTCCTTCTTTGAATTGGATCTGGAAATGTTCTGGCAATCAGGGAGTCTGGTGGTAAACTGATTCATCCCTTTAGCTCCATCCAAGATGCAAGAGGCCACGTTTTACCTTAATTAAAATGTCTGAAGCATTTTCAGAGATAGCCTCTTAGCATGTAATAAATACTGTATACATTGCTGAAATTAGTTCTTTTTTCCCCAGTTAGGGATAGAGAAGACGGACCAACCAAGTTGTCAAAGACAGCTGCTGAATTATGCTTACCCAGGCAACACCGAATTAAGAAACTCATTAAAATACAGAGTTGATTATGTGATCTTATCAAAGATCATTTGAATCCTGTATCCAAACTTTTCCCACCCACAATTTTGCCTGGATATTTTTTTTTTGCTTCTTCTCCCACCTCCCCATCCATCCATCCATCCATCCATCCATCCCCAGACTGCCTTCAAACAGCTACTCAAGAGTTTCATATCCTTCCTGGAATCAGGCAGTAGAAGGTGGAATCGTCTTCTACATGTTGATCCTACTGCAGCTCAGAACTCCAGGCGACTTTCCTTCTTTAATTAGGAAGGAAGCTTGCCTTATCCCAAATAAAAATGCAGATTATCCAAAAAAATCAAGTTTGCAACAGATCTTGCACACTATGTTCTTTGACCCCTTTGTAATATTTTTTTTGTTCCAACAGCAGAATTTTAAATGATTTTTTTTATAATTAAAGTGTAATAAGTGAAAATGGCAAGCGAATAATAAAAGCTTATGGGAAAGTAGGCCATGCTGTCAGAACAGAGACAAAAGAGAGTTGCTGTAGCTTATCGAAATGTGTAAGATTATGGCTTGGCTATGTATCTCTTGGCGTATGTAGTAGTATATTGTTCAATTTCATCATTTCCCTTTTTCCAACCTCTCTCTCATTCTCTCCCTTGTTCTTCTCTTTTTTATTAAGGTACATGATCACATCCCTAGACCGAACCCACGCTGGCTTCTACCGCTGCATTGTGCGCAATCGCATGGGAGCCCTGTTGCAAAGACAGACCGAAGTACAAGTGGCATGTAAGTGCTGATGAGCCCCATCCTCCCAACGGTTTAGGAATGCGCAAGGCATCCTTCTATAACAAAGACAGCTACAAGTCAAAAGGGCGGCCAAGATTGTCATGATGCCTGAATTAATGTTTGAATCACTTGTTAAAAAATGGGATAATGAGATTAAGGATTTTAAAAGGCTTAAAAGGTGCGGTGCACATTATGAAGGACCTCTCCAGAGTGGAAGAAGTACTTCAAGCAAAAAGGAGAAAATTAAGTAAGGGGCAAAGCTGTATGGAAGAGCATGTCACAGAATACCAAAGGAAATTATAGCTGATTAGTCAAACATGGGCTTTGATTCTGTGAGTCTGAAAACACTTTCACAAAAGAATCATTCCTAAGACAATGCAGGATAAAGGGATTCCTTCTATTATTACATTCGTGTATGTTATTGTTTTATTTTATGAACTTTTGGACAGTTTAGAAGTGCATTCACTTGCCCCAAGTTGCTTTGCCAAGTTAATTGTGAGGTTGCTTTGGATTTCCTTCTGACTGCAAGCAGCCCCTATATCAGTGGTTCTCAACCTTCCTAATGCTGCGACCCTTTAATACAGTTCCTCATGTTGTGGGGACCCCCCAACCATAAAATTATTTTTGTTGCTACTTCATAACTGTAATTTTGCTACTATTATAAATCGTAATGTAAACACCTGAAAGGTAGGTGTTTCCTCGGCCTTTCTCACAAGTGCAATGGCCCACATCTAATGAACATCAGAGTCTACAGTGCCTACTTGGAAATAGGACCTATTAGACTCGCCTGGAGATGGACAGAGGAGCGGTGTCTTGGTTCCTAAGACCATCGGAAATATGTGTTTTCCGATAATCTTAGGTGACCCCTGTGAAAGGGTCGTTCGACTCCCAAAGGGGTCCCGACCCACAGGTTGAGAACCACTGGTCTAGAGCAACTCCTTACTCCATCATCAAATGTATTCCCTATATATTATCTATATACATGTTCAGACATTTATACCTTTAGTTCAGACTGTAAAGAAACATTAGATCTTTATTGTATTATAGCAGTCATGTATACAATAACTTTCAGTTCAAGCTTTGGATGCAGTCTCACAACAAGACATTGGGAGAAGTCCACACAAAAAGATATAGGTATGTTCTCTTAAGTAACCAAGGGAATGCCAAATAGACGTGCATACAACAGCTTGCTATTAATAAGATATCTTTTCTCCCTCAACCAATGTTAAATGACTGTCTTGTTTACAGAACCAGAAACCAGGCCTCCTGTTGAAAGCTTCCTTATTATAACTAACACTCAAGTGGCTGGATGATAGAACCATCCATGCACCAAACCTTAATAGTAAGATATCTCTTTGTACCCAGTATGATTCTGAATAATAGAAACCAGGTGTTAAGTGACATTACCATCTATACTAACAAAAAGACAAGCACGCAATAAAGTGAAATCCTTATTTTTATTGTAAATATGTCCCACCCTTCTACATGTAGCACTTATAGTGCTGTAGTTCTAAGATAAAACCACATAGAAGGAATTGCAAATCACCCTGTCACATTTTATAAACGGAAAACTATATAATAGTAGTGGGTGTTGGTATTCTTGCTTAATCTTCCATAGAGAACATTGCTTCTCTTGTTATGTAAATGGTTGCTGAAATATGGAACCTATTGGAATATGTTTGGCAACAACACAATGGAATAGTTGGAATCACATTGGTCTGGTTTTGCTGTAAGTTTTCCTTGTAGTCTGCATGGCACTGAGAATGGAAAATATCCAGCCCTCTACATATCTAGCAAATAGAGTATGTAGAAATCTAAAGATATAAAGAGAGAGTAACAATTAGCAGGTATAAGGCACAAGTCTCTAAATCTAAACACATAGTACTTATTTGTGAAGAAAGCACTTAATACTGCTGTAGGTGCTCAAATGGTATAGCAAATCTTACCCTAAATACCCACCTTTCACTGAAGAAAACCTCTGTATGTTTATTCTCGTGTTCATGTTTTGATGCTGTGAGGCAAAAGGGATCATAAGTATAAGATTAAAAGAAGCAAGATTTAGAATATCTAGCTTTCACTAACATTTACTTGCATTTACTGTTTTCATGGCTACTGGAGCACATACACTAAACTTTCATCAAAGCTTTGTAAAAGAAAATATCAATTTGGTGATAAAATTAGTCAAAATGCAGTTTTCATTTTTTTTTTATTGGAAGGGGTGGGAATATTTACAGAATATTTAAGTATGGTTTCAAGCTCTACAAGTCTGGCTAGTTCGGGAAACAAAAATCTGAAAAAATTCCTCAAAAGTTCTTTATTGCTTATAGAGTAATATAACAAAATTGAAATGTTTACCAAGTGAATTCATAGCTTGTATGGACTGTAATTAAGGTAGAGTTAATCTTGGTCACCTTTTTATGTTTCTCCTCTCCCCCAGACTCAACAATTTGCTTCACAGTGTCCCTATTTCCTCCTCCTCTTAACTGTTTTGCTATCTCTCTGTGTTCCCAAAGTTTCTTTGGCATTCTATCATACATAGCTTACCTGTTCAAGATGCTTTGTCCTTTTATCCCAGTTGTAGTAGTAGTGTTGATGACAGACGTTCATGTCTTAGGTAAGGTAGCTGTTAGGAGTTCTCTAACAAATGTCAGTAGTGTCCTCTGGGCAGGTTGAATTATTTGCAAAGTATTCTTCTGTATTTCTCATCACCACACAGCCCCTTGGTCAATTACAAATGTTCTCTCATTCTCATTATCACACCGTTTCCCTTCCTCCTTCTCTCATATACACAAACAAGAGCATACCCTAATGTTTCAGCTAGAAATCTTGTCTGGAGTTTATATACTGGTAAAGATACACTGGGATTAAAGGCAGGGTTAATTTAAATTTAACTACACCATAGCAACGTAGCAGTTCTTCATGATTTTGTTTTGGCTCTCCAAATATAAGGGGATATTTCTAATCACACCAATCCCTTTATCAGTGTAACGCTACACTGATGTAGTAGTATTAGGATGAAACACAATTCCTCTTACAGTAACCTACTGGCAGAACATCATAGTAATAAGGATATGTTTATATATCTGTTTATGTTTATGTATTTTTACTCAGAAGTGTAAATCTCAAAATCAGTTGGCAAAAGAAAGTTTCATTAAATCCTATTTTTCCCACTAGCATGTCTACCATAGTGGTGGGCATCTTAGACAGACTCCATCTAACATCTTGAAATTGTTTCTACAGAGTTGTATTTTGTTAAGCTAAGGCCAGTGTAACTCCCTGTTAGGTCCTGTGCTGTTCACTAAAGCCATTCTAAGCTGGAAGTTAGTTCTGACTGTTGTACTGCAGAACTCATTTTAAGTCCTGTGCTGTTCAACATATTTGTAAGCAATTTGACTAAAGGATTACTATACATGATTATCAAATTTGCTCATGACATGAAGATGGAGGGATAGCAAATTTCTCAGTACATAATATAAAGATTCAGGAAGATCCTGATAAACTCAAATAAGTAGCAAGAGCAGCAAATGAAATTTACAGCAACAAATCTAGAGTCTTATACTGAAATATGAAAAAAATTAAAAGCTTGTGCATAGGGTGGGGGGTATGATACAGGCAGCAATATATATCAAAAGGATCTAGTAGATTACAAGCCGAATATGACCTAACAATGTTGTGCACCTTCAAAAAATGAAACAAGAAAAAGCAATCCTAAGCTGTGTTAATAGAAATACAATATCAGGATCAATATAAATCATTGTTCCTCTCACTTCTGAATTAATCATCCTACTTCAAGAATATTACATCCAGTTGTAGGCACATATTTTAGAAAAGACATGGTCAAACTAGAACATGCCCAATGGGAGCAACCAATATGATAAAAGGCTGGAAAGTAAAAAAAAAAGTTATGAGGAGCAGGTGGAGGTTTTGGTATGTTTAGCTTGAAGAAGAAAACACTGCAGAGCAAGGCAGATGTCATCATATCTCTGAAAGGCAATCCTATTGGACAGAATTGTTTAGAGCTGTTCTAGAAAACAGGACAACCAAATTTTTTTGGTTTGGTTTGGTTTAGTTTGATTTAGCAGGTTTTACTAGAACATCAAAAAAAATGGTAAGAACTGTTCAGTATGGAGCAGATTGCCTCACGAAGTGGTAGACTGTTTAAGCAGAGGTGGTGTTTAAATAGAGGCTGGATTAGCAGCCGTAGGCAATGTTGTAGTACTACTGTAGATTTGTGCATCATCAGGGGGATGAATCTCTAAGTTAACTTCCAACCCTTACAATATACAAGTAGCATTTCATAGAGCCGTGATAGCGAACTTATGGCATGCGTGCCACAGGTGGCACACAGCGCTGTCTCTGTGGGCACGCAAGCCGTCGCCGCGGCTCAGCCACGCATGTGCATGGCCATGCATGCATGTGCAGAGGGCAGGGCGCATGCACGGGGGCCGTACGCGCATTGCATTTTGGGGGTTCGGGTGTGCACTTTTGGCATTCAGTCTGGAAAAGGTAAGCCATGTCTGTCATAGAGATTACAAACTACAGGAAAAAATATCCAGCCACTGAAGTCAAATGTTATAAGTGTGCCTGATAACACATGTGCCAAGAAACTGTCAAAGTATCAACAGCATATATTAATATTTTGCCATGTGATAAAACTCTATTAAGTAGATGTCTAGATATTTATTACATTTATACCTGACTTCTTCAGGTGTTTAAGGTGCCATTATAACACTCCCTCTCTAATACTTCTCACAACATCATGGGGAGTTTAGGCAGAAAAAGGCCTGGCACAAAGATGCTCCGTGAGCTACCATGGCTGAGAGTAATTTGAACCTAGGTCTCCCCAGACTTCATTCAACATGTTCATCACTAACCCATACTGCTTTATTAAAGTCTTTCCAGTTATTAATATATTCTTAATTTTCTCCTATTATGAAAATATATATAACTGTACAGAGCAAAATGTTCACGGGCACATCTTGATGTAGCTACTACATTAATCCAAGATTACTGAATTAATCAAAATGCTTGGTTCACTCAACACTTTAAACCCTAAACTAAGCACAGTTATAAACACAATTTATTAAACCATAAAGTAGCCAATCATATTTTATCCTAGTATTGTGCAAAGTCATTCTGAATATCTTTAATTACAAAGTATGCTACTGGAAATATATGAGTTACAAAACTGGGAAACAGTATAAATTAACCCTGTATGTTTATTTAAACCATGACTTTTAATATTTGAATCTGATATTGAATTCTCCAATTTTTCTTGTTTTTAATAAGCATATAATATATTCTACATTCTATTAGATTATATTACTTTATCCCAATACCACCTCTTTGGTAACCAGCAATGCTTCCCAACCATATGCAAGAAACTGTAAAATTGTCATCATTCAACATACTACTTATTGCTCTACTGGGGAGGCCTTCATGTATAGTTGATTTTATTTAATGTAAATTGAATTCAGAGTGATTCTTAACTGATTACATGAGTAATACAGGGGATCAGTGTTGTATAACCGGTCACTATAACTGACCATTTCAGTTATACTACATGAGATTTTATTCCTTTAAGAAACTCTTTGCTTTTCAAAAAAAGCAATACATATCCTAAATCAGGACAAACTCAATCTTCCTTGGTATCAATCATGAATTAAATAGCAATGATGAGAAATTGCTGTTGTATCCAGATTTCTGATACAGGAAAAAGATATGGAAATATATCATATACATCAGAAACTCTAGAAAAGAAGTGCAACAAGGTACCATTGTTGCATTCCATTTTCTACATGGATGCTGTAAGTATCAATAATATGTAAATTAATGGATACTCAAAAAATAAGGAAGCATAATACTCATTAGTTCAAGAAGAGAACATTCTGGATAACTCACAAACCTTTTGTTCCCCTTCTAAATTGTGCTATTCTGGGGATAGTTCAGTAGTTTCCAGGAAAAAAAATCCTTGAAATTGGATTTTGGAATATCATGCTTCAGATTACTTTCAATTCAGGGGATTTACATTAAGAAACTAGTAATTGCCTCTAGAACAGCACAGTCCAAAGGCACTTCAGTACAGCCTAGATCAGAGGTCTTCAAATTTGGCAGCTTTAAGACTTGTGGACTTCAAGCATAGCTGGATGGAGAATTCTGGGAGTTGAAGTCCACAAGTCTTAAAGCTGCCAAGTTTGGGGATCCCGGCCTAGATGGTAGAACAGAACACTCCTGAATTATTTTGTATATCTTCCCATTCAAAAAACAAAGACTATATTGTATAAATATGAAATATTTAGATAATTTTTAAAAACACTCTAGATGATCTTCGGTCTCTATCATTTGCATACTTCTCTATCCTTATCACAATATTAAATTAGTGCTACATAAATATTTCTGTTTTTACAAGTATATACTATCCTCAGTGGTGGGATTCAACCAGTTCGCACTACTTTGGGGGAACCGGTTGTTAACTTTCTGAGCTGTTTGGCAAATTGGTTGTTGGAAGAAATGATTAGGGCAGAGAACTGGTTGTTAAATTACTTGAATCCCACTACTGACTATCCTGTACCAGTAACAAAGTTATAGGACTTTAATTTTGTTGATAGGCTGATCAAATTGAGCTATTCTGTTTTTTGTGAAAAACTAATCAGAAACTGTGACCAATTAACTAATTCCTTGGGTAAATAAATTATAGAAAGGAAAATTCTGTATTCCTTAAAATCACTTGTAATTACAGCTCTTTTTTATACCTTAATTATGAAGTCTTATTCATATTTTGATATTCAATTAGCTCAACGCCCATTAGAATGAAAAAGATAGGTACAAATCAGAATAGCTGTTTTAATCTACTGCTGGGACTTTCTTTCCTCAGCCCTCCAAGTTCTAATGCTCTCCAACTACCACTGCACAAAATTATTTTATCTCATAATCATCAATGTAATTCATGCTTTCTGTTTATAGCAGACAGTTTTATTGTATACGTTAAGCCATCTACAAAAATGACTATTTTAGATTTCTTAGCAGATAACCTGTATTTTGAATAACCCTTCCATTATCCTTTTGGATGGATATTCAGTTTCCCTCCCATGCCCATAAATTTACTCACTAGGGATCATTGGTAAATCGAGGAAGTCGTGGCTGAGGGAAACCATAAAGATGACAGTAGAGTACATCAAAGCAGTAGCAGCACATCTCCGCTGTCACGACTAGATTTTTGGTGCTGTTGGCAGTTCCATTAGGCCGGGCAAGTGGGCTCAATGCTCCTGAAGTGGGATTCATTCGAGTAATTGGAGAATTTCCAGGGCATAAAGTCAAATCTGATACATTCTCCCTTCCACTGCCCCCATCTGCATGCTGGTGGTTCTGAAGAGGACCTGAACTAGAGACTGGCACAGTTGTGGCTTGATTCCCGTGACTATGTGTTCCACTTCCAGACAATTTGGGTTTCTTTACCCCACAACAGCCTGCTGCCAACTTGGGCTCAAGTGGAGGAACACAGCGTCTTTTTCCCATCCTGATTCAGCACCTACTGTCTGAAGCACTGTAGAACCCTGATAAAACACACAATATGCAACATATGTCATTTCATTAATGAAAAAAATATACAACAAAGTACTTTTTCCAGTAATAAAACAGCGTAGCTCATATCATAAAATACATATTATACAGGAAAACTGGCATACGACAGCCAAAAATTAAACAGAAGCAACCTGAAATTACATGACATCAAAAGTTAGTCAGCAATTCAAGACTAATCAGGAAACGCTGGACTACCATTTTATGTAGTCCTCAAATTATGACAGCAATTGGGGTCAGGATTGCTGTCACTAAGTAGTGTGGTCATAAAGTGTGATGTCACACTTAGCATCATTAGCAATGGCAATCTTAGTTACCACTGTAAACCCAAGATATGCTAGTTGGTAAGTGGAAAGTGGCAGGAGTTTTAGGGAAGGTGTATGGGAGTGACACAGGAGAGGGGTGCTGCGGAGGTACAGCAAGCAAAGGAAGGCCGATGCAAGCTGTGCAAGTTAAGGGAGGTAGGAGAGGAGCTTTCAAGTGTGAAGCTTCAACTAATATCTTCAAGTACAAAATTGTTGTTTTGAATACAGCTTGGCTACTTGAGTGTTTTGGAAATATTCCAAGATGAAACCAGAATGAGTTCTAAAATGTTTGAAACTGTATGTTTCATACTTGAAATGGGACATATTGTGAAATTTGAACTTGAATAATTTTAACATGTGCAGATCTCTACTTTCTACTTTTGGAAATAATAGTCAAGAAAAAACCGAGAGTGATATTTCTTCTTGGTTAGGTTTCTGTTCCTATTAAAAAAATATCCTGGATCAATCCATATCTGCTATTTATTAGGACAAAGACAAATTTGTCCTAATTTTCCTTCCTTGCATGGTCTTCTAGAAACAAAATAGCTGTATCTTGTTATCTTTACATCTAGTGAGTGCATCCATACTTGGAAGTATTATTTCCTCAGTTATAATTGGACAATTTGTGCAATGTGGTATAAGTGATCCCTAATGACTTTGATCAGGGAATCCCAAATGATAACATAGATACTTCAATCTCAGGCAGAAGAGCTGTTTCTGCAGCATAACTAGCTTTATTTCAAATTATAAGGTGAGCAGAAAAACAGTCTTAGCTGTAGGCCTCAAACTTTTATTGAACAAGACTGAAACAAATTGTTACCCATAATGTGATAAGGATGTGCAAAATTTGTAAAGATATTTAAAAAGGACAAATTACACATTTTTCCATTGGCAGCTAAATTAATATGCTGAGTAAAACTTCAGGATGCAATATATTTATAAATATATGTTTATGCTAAATTGATATTGCTTATAACTATGTGAAGGAACTGTATATTAATACTATGTGCAAAAGCTCTTGAAATGTGTATACACAATGCAGGTATTTAACACAATACTTCATTTTAAATATTTGTAAACATCAGCCTCCAAAAAATTAAGAATTTAGTACCTAGTCAGTTCCTTTTGAGAGAAAGAAAATAAGAGGAAAAAGTTACACAGCTAGAAGATGACCTTCCCACTTTGCTGGAGTGTAGAACAGCAACAGCTGTCACATCTGTTAGCATCACCATTTACAACCTATTTGTTTTTTTATACTAACAAGTTTTGTATATAAAGCTTCAGATAAATGCTTACTGAAAGCAGAAACCTTGTACTGCCAAGGGGGAAGTGGACAGGTGGAAGGGAAAGCTATTTTATTTCTGGAATGAATTTCCTTTTCTCACGGCCCATTCCTGTTTCCAAATCTGAAAAGAAAGAAATAAAACCCATAATTTTTTAGATGTGATTGAATTAGACTGTTAGACTGTCAACAGACCTGCAAAAGTGACTAAAAATACACTGTAAAGTATTTCCTATATGAGAGAAAAAACTTTTTTCCTTGTCTCTCTTGTCTCCATTCATCTTTCTTATATTTCACTCTTGAAATCTTTATTTAAATACATTTTATATTACAAATAAAATGTATATACACAGAGAGAGAGAGAGACTGTACATTTATTCTTTTAAAGTAACTATCTCAATGTCTGGAACAACTTTTCTTTAATATATAGCATATACGGGAGGCATTGTAGAAAAATAGTAAGAAAAGTAAAGTAGAAGAATACAAATTATTAGAAATATCAAGAAGAAAAAGGAGGGACAAGGACATGAAGGTATGACTGAAATATGTAACACTGGTGGAATAAAAAGATTAGCATTTCCGAAAGAAAGTGACTGGGAATAACAAAAACCACTATTAGAGCAATGTCTACAGAGGAAATCAAGAGTTTTCAAAAAATCCTCAGCATATTTCTTGCAACACTCAAGTTGCGAATTTTACTTCTAATTAAGACACAATTATATGCATACTTAAGTTTCCCTTGACTCCCACCCCAAGTAAAAAAAAAAGAAGGTAAAATATTGTAAATGAATTTAGCTGACTGTAGCTGCAATTCTAAGAACATATTAGGGAGCAACTGTTCTGACGTGGGGCATGTTCTTGTATAGAGACACTACTGCACATACGGCACACAGTACAGAGCAAGGAACAACCTGGATTATTTTAGCAAATGCAAAAAAATCTAACTTGGATTCTCTTCATTCATACAATTTCCCAACACCATGCTATATAACATGACAGGAAAGCAGCAAGGTAAAGGAAGCTTGCCAAAGTCACCCGGTGAGCTCAATCCGCTCCAACCGGGGCGTTGTGTGATCCTTAATGGGGCTACCGCCTGCTAGTTAAGAACCTGGCAATCAAATAGGCTCAAGACTCCCGACCCTAAGGGAAGCAGCAGAGCAGAAGAAACGTGAAGGGACCCGCTGGCCTGGCAGGAAAGGGAGGCAGAAAGGAAAAGCTGCTTCCAAGATCGCCGACAGGCAAGGAGACGGGAGGGCGCGCTTCACCTGAAGGTCTGAAGCTTCGCCTGCGGGATAAGAAGCGAGGCAAGCGGTCTGCGGTGAGATCTGAGGAGAGCCGAAAGGCTGGCTATACTCTGCCTGCCTGCCTCCCCCCCTCGCCTCCCCTCCCCTCCCCTCCCCTCCCCCAGGGACGGGGCTGCCCAAAAAAAGAGCCCGACGCGGCGCACCTTTTCTTTCCTTGACGCGAAGACTGTTCCCTACTCCAGTTACTTTTCAACCTAACCACCGCCGTCGCCACCACCACCGCCGCCGCCACCGCCGCTCCTCCTGCTCTTGCCTCCCCGCCGCCGCCGCCACCTCTACTACCCCGCGCTTCATGGAGCCATGGGCCAGGGCGGGCGAGAGCTGGAGAAGTGGACCCAGCGGGGCAGGGGAAGGGAGGACAAGACAGGCCGTGGGAAAGAACCGCACAGCAGAATCGGACGAAGAAGCGCGGACTGGCCGCCGGCTAAACAGAGCTGAAGCAAGGCAGGAGAGCCCAGGTCCTCCACCTTCCCGGCGGCCCCTTCTTTGAGTGTGAGGTAATGGGAGAGGAATGTGCACACCGACCTCCCATCGGCCCCATGAAAACCATAGACAGAGCGAGGACAGTTTCTCCAAAAAGAACCATAGATTACAGGAACTTCCACCAGCCGTTAAAAAGGTCACGTGAGAAGCCCTGGCGACTATAAGAGAACGAAGGGAAATGGAGACGCTCGTCCTTTTAACGGATAACGAGAGTTGATTGCGTATGTTAGGCTTTTCTTTCGAATTTCCTCAAAAGGCTATTTTGTCGGTCCACCGGTGAGAACTGGCAGCCTCAGGATGATCAGGACAAGTTTGCTACGTCTTTTAACTGCATGTAGGCGAAGAAAACAGGTCGTGAAAACTACTTCGGGGCAACCGTTCAATGTTTAGAAGCCCTGGCCTCTTTTGCGCTCGTCTAGCTAATGATGGGATTTTTTTAAAATTTTAGTATTGCAATTCAAAAACGCTCTGTTCTATCGCTCAGGTTCCCCCCTCCCCCCCCTTTTTTTTCTTCTATCACATAAACTAGAAATGCATTACTTTTCAGCCCAAAGTCTCACCACTTCAAGTGCACTCTTTAAAAAAGGAAACCAAACTACCGGTTTAGAAGCTCCGGCTAGGCTATGTCTCTCCTTGCATATAGCCAATTTCTCATGGGATGAAGATTGACTGCGGTTAATAGCAGCATGTACACCTCAAAGTGGGATTTTTTTTTCCAATCGTGCAACAATATGCCTTTTAGACTTCTTCAGAAATTTTACAACATACTCATTGCAGGTAATGTATAGCTACAGTTTACCTGATTGTAGAAAGTATGGTGAACCAAATGGAAGAGAACTTTCTTGTAGCTTTGAAATACCTCGCTTTCCAGAAGGCTGTTACTGTTTATTGGCAATATTTCAAAACAGAGGTCAGCCAATAAACTTAAGATTTACATAATGCTGCATCTAAGAACATAGATTATTATTAATGTAATGCATCTGTGTACATGATACTCTTCTATTTAAGACTTGTTATCCAGGTACTTCTGACTTTTTGTGATCTGATGAATATTGTTTTGCATGGACTCTTTGTACTTATAAAAAAAAGTGGTTAAATAGCATGAGCTCCTGATTGGTGACATTATTTCACCACTTTTTCTTCCTGTCAAGTTCTTTTTCAATTGTCTTCAATTTTTCTGAAATAAACTTATTGCATTTGTTAACCAGTATGAGAGAACTAGAATTCAAATATCTAAAAACAAAATTGATAATACCAGAATAATTAGGAAAGGTATATACAAACAATTTTGATGAAAAGATAAAATACTAAGGACATGTTCAGGCTACACATATTGAACCAAGGAGAAAAATTAAAATTTGGAGTCTAGTTAATATAAACTTTAAAATAGCAATATAAAACAAATACAAATACATTTCAATTTTTTTTGAAAACCAGGTTCTTTTCCAATAACATTTGTTTCTGCATCATCTCTGCAGAATAATTTTTAGCTTCATTATTCTACTTAGCAGTCTGATTTTATTTCAGTATAATTTGTTCTTTCTGTGATCTCATTAATTTTCTCTAGCGTTAAGTTGAAAGACATCAATTTTTCTTGATTCAGATTTTCAAATAGTCCAGCTTTCATAGACATATACTACAATTGGAAAAAACATTACTATGATAGAGCACATCTTGTTAGCATGCGCATTAAATTTTAAAATCAAAATTTAAAGATTCAAGATAAATTTGATTACATAAAGACTAAGTAAGTGTCTTTTTTTGCAGATAATTAAATCAGCTATTTTCATGAAGGTGCTGACAATACTACACATTTTTACTGAGATGTACATTCAGCTGAACTCATAGAAACTTCCTTTAGTAAGTATGCTTAAGGCTGCAGATTTAAATGACAAATGTATTGGCACATTGAATTGTAGAGCAGGCAAAATCTACTGCAGATGTTTGTGACACAGCATTTTAAGGAGTTTTCATATTTTGCGTTGCTAGGACCACCTAAAATGATAAATGGTAAAGCTTGATTGCTGTAGGTAAGGGTCCCAATTCCCCTATCCAGTACTCCTATTTGAGAAAATGACACAAAGCTGGAGGCTTTGAGTGAAGCCACAACAAACCAGAGCACAAGATAAAATTAGGCATCCTGATTCAAGAAGCAATTTTGGGAAACGGAGTAAAGCATTCATAGGCTGCAAAAAGCATCATATGTTGTTTTTCATGCATTTTATACTATGTATTTCTGTAGAAGACAGCTTGCTATTCTTGCAACTCTGCTCCTGGGAGTATGGATTTTGGGACAAACTGAGGTTTCTGGGGACAATCCACAGGTCAGTCAGTCATCTTCTCCCTTTCTCTTCCTCCATGTAAATTGCTCCTTCTTTAGGGACTGCTTTCTGTCTTAGAAGCATTTAATCCTCCTTTGCAGCCTGTCTACCTGACTAAACATATGACAATGGAAAGGAAATAAATTCACTTCCTTTCAATATGTGCAGAATCTAGTAGGCTTCTCTCCAAATAATTTGTTGTATCCTTAATCTTGGCCCTAAAGTTCAAGGCTGGACTGTGGCTAAGCCTGCAAGTTGACCTGCAGTATTCAAACTTGTAGTGGACCTGACCAAAAAAAAGGGGGAATATTGACCAGGAGAGAGAGAGCTGGGCATCTAGTTTAGGTTAGATTGGGAAATGGTCCAGCAGGTTCATCTATAGGCCTGACTAGTGAGCAGAATCTGTTGTCTCAGTAGGGTTCTTGTACTTTCAAAGCTTCCCTTCCATTTTTGAAATGGGCATATATTTACAACCTAGAAGGTTGGGACAGCATGGCTGAAAGTTGTTTTTTCATGAATGGCATAGAAATCCTTCCTTTCCCCCCAGCAGAACTGAATCATCTGCAGCTGGCTTGCCCTCCTCTGACAAGAGTAGTGCAATTTTGCAAGAAGGGGATATGTCTGTCCATTAGGCTTGTAGCCAGACTCAAAACTCTACAAAAAGTTGATCTTGCTCTGGGATAAAATTATCATAGATGCTTCTGTTGGCAAGTGCTTCCAAATTGTGACTTCACTTCAGATTTGCTAATGGTACCTGTGGGGATGATGAGAATAATCATTGTATTGTTAGAAAAATAGAGCAAAGAATTCCCAGGTTCACTGCTAGTGAATACATGGCTATGTCTTTTCTGTTTTCTTGACACCAGTATGGGTGCGATTTGAGATTGTGATCATTCCACTACTTATTAGATCTGATCCTCTTTAATAATATAATTATTACTGTTTTTATTAGATTTATATGGCTATCCAAATACAAAGGACTATAAGTTACTAATAACACAGTCCTTTACATATTTTTAGAAATAAATCAGATGAATTCATTGGGTCATTTGTGAGCAAATATAGATCAAGCCTTAAAAAGTCTGATTTTATGTATAAAATTCTACTGAATCTTATAGAATATTGCTTCTAAGTACATAGAATTGCACTGTCAAATAGAAAAAAAATATTTTGAACCTAGTGACATTTGTTTGTAGACCAGAATCTTAGTACCTTTGCAGAATTACTTGAATTTTAAGTCATTTTTGATATTATTATTAGAATTAGGCAGATATGGGAACACAAAATTCTTAGTTTTTCCTCTTTTTTTTTTACATAAAAATTAGTGAAATCAAATGTAATTTTTGATTTCATATAAAAAGATGTCAAGGAACCCTTGATGCTGCCTAGAATATAAGTATTCTTGAGCTGTAGGGATGGGCAGCATGCTATAGAATGTTAGGCTTATTGTATGTTGACTCGAGCTGAGAGCATATAAAAAGGGTATTCACTGCTGTTCATTATTAATTGAGGAAGCATTAGAAGAAATCTTCAATTTAAGGTTCTTGTTCTATAATTGTCCTTTTAGAGCTAATGGGTGGCTTCAGGATTTTATTATATGTCTGCATGGTCTTTTCTACACTAATTCAAATAGCCTGTATTTTAAAATAGCTCTGTAAATATTTGCACAGAAATAAATGCATACCTAAGCTGTCACTCCTGCTACACAAACTCTCACACAAGTACAAGCAAAAAGCCTTATACCAGAGCAGTCTATTACAAAGAAAATATCGGTACCCATCTTGTGCAAGAGTGGTACTTAAACTTTACATCATGCAGGCAGGAAATAAGAGGCGCAAGAATTTGAAGTTTTATCCCATTAGAGTTTGCATTTGTTATAGAGCAGTCATTGGCATGGCATCTTTGTTAATTTGCTACAATAAATCTACCACATACTTGGGGTCCTTGAAAATCTATTCTTTAAGTTTCTTTCTTAGCTGAGCTGGCAACAGTGCAATTGTTTGTAAGCATAACATTAGAACTGTGTAACAGAGAATAATGTAGCACTTAAATTGTTCCATTTTCAAAAGTCTTCGTTGGCTTTTTAGTGTTGAATCTGTGACAATAAAATGAGGACGGGCATATTGTTGGTAATAGGGAGTCATATTTAACATTAACATATTGAACAACAGCATGTTCCATAGCAGATTCCTTGTGTGTCCAATCACACTTGGCCAATAAAGAATTCTATTCTATTCTATTCAATAAAATAGGGTTGTCTTAGAGAATTTTCTGTTTTATGAGCTTTAGAAGGGGAGGTTTTAAATGATGTCAAAGTGCCACAAAATTTTTATGATAGGAATCTACACAGATTCACAGTCAATGTTTGGATCTGAAATTGCAGAAGTTTCCAGAGCCATAAAGATATTGTGGCATCACTGATTTGTGAGGCTTGCTAATCTTTTCAGTAGAAGTTGACATGGTTTTATTATCCAAATAAACATTTTTCATATATCCATTTTGATGTTACTTTTCTTGCCTGATATTCAATGTTGTTGGTAAATAAATCAGAAACAGTAAGAGTTGTGTGTGCTTGGGGGTTTTGTGGATTGGACTCTCTTCCCGACTACTAAAAATTGGAGCAACCTGAAGTTTAAGAAGAATTAAAAGTGAAATACAGAGGTAGAGAATGATAATCTTGGATTACTTACGAGACTGGATCATGAGCATAATGGGAAACTCCGATAAAACTACACATACATGTTAAACTGAGCTCTGTTTAATAGTGGCATAATCATTTTCTGTGAAGTCCTAATTGAAATCAATAGGTGGAGAAATCTATTAAAGTTTAGATTCTTATTCTTTCTGTCAAAATGGCAAATTTATACAATCTGGATGTTTTAGTTTGTTTTATCTTATTTTAGCATAATTATAAAATGGGATTAAAAGAACCATTGGCTTCTAAAAATCATAAAATTACCTATAATCTTGATGGATTAACAGTATTATCACTGTCCTTAACAGTTTAGAAGGGAAATATATACTTTAATACAGACTCTTCTCTTTGCCATTTCAATTTTTCCAATTATAACCATTATTCTTATACAAAATCCTCCAAATCCTTTATTTACGTTTTCAGATGTTATATAGCACAATTTTATGCAATATAATGAACAGCATCACACCAGCTACAGAAAGAACTGTGCTGTAGTTGAAAACAATATCCTGGAGCACCAACATGGGCACAGCACAAAATTCACAACACTACAAATAACTTTGAAATGTATTTTAAAAATAGACAGCTAGAGACTGCAGAACCACTTATGATTCTAAACATAGCAGAATTGCCAGTGCAAGGACACTGGTTTACGAAGGCTGCTTCAGCCACTGTAAATTCATATGGAGCCTGAATGGGCAGGGCTTAGTTGGAAGTAGTGTCATCTCCCCAACTTTTTCCAATTAATGACAGTTTGCTTCAAGACAGATGGCTCTTGAGGTCTGTTGCAGGAATCCATTGTACAAATCAGTGAAGTAATGTCCAAAACTGTAAGATGAAAGGAAGGGGACTATCACACCTGCATCAATGGTTCCAATTAGTAGGCACTGGGACATATCAAGAGAGCTAAACAAAATGAGACTGAAGAGTTTAAACAGGGACGAGCCTGAGAAAAATCTTTGTTCCATTGACAGATTATTAATAGTCTCTTAAGGTCACTGGGTTCCATGTTTTAATTCATCATCTTTCTCGTCTTTTTTTACTTAAATGTTGCTTCTTACAAGAAACCTCCAATAAAAGAACCTTAACACTGTTCTGTACATGTTTTGTTTTCAGTCCTTTTAGTTTTGTTTCTAAACTTTTTCTTTTCTCTTCAATTTGGATACCTTCTTGACAGTTCCATTTTTGTTAAGGAGCTTCAGAACGCGCTCTTTGTGATCTAAGACCTTTAGCATGGATTCTCGAGCCTCATTTATTTGATCCATTACAAGTTTACATCTCTGCATATTTCCCTGCAAAATAACAAATATAACACATTGAATTTAAAATGTTAATACTTCAAAGTACTGCATTTTATCTTCAATCATCTTGAAACACCAAAAAGTACAGAAACTGAAGAACTGAAGTATTATAGCATATGAGAATTATGGTGTTGGCATGTGGCTTCCTATACAATTCCTGTCATTATTTACCTTGTTAACATTTATAATTTTGTTGTGTGCAATAATTTTCACATTTTCTATAGGAACCAGTTGTATTAGAAAATTGTCAGCAAGAACTGGGGAGGTGTGTTACATGAGAACATTGTTCTGAATGCTCCCTTTTCCACATCCCCTTCTCCCAACTCCACATCCCCTTCCCCAATCTGTTTTTCACTAAAATGAAGTTTCAGATGTATTTATGCAGAGCCTAGGGAACTTCACTTGAAAAAGATACCCTTTCTTATTTTAAAGTGTAGATGAAAGATTCAACTGTATTTAACAAGAAATGGACACCAGAAAGAGGAAAGGGTGGTCTGAATGTAAATGTATAGCACAAAAACTATGTACTACTTTAGCATACACAAATGTATGGACTGTTATTATGTAATGCCATGCTTTGAATGCAATATTGTCTGATAAAAGAAATAATTTAAAATGGGTTGATAACGGCCTAAAAAACAAACTTGATAATATCAAATTATTTCTTTATGTTAACATTCGGTTGAGTAAATGCAGCTTTATTTTTCAGATATTAAATATCTATTTATCCATAAGTTGTTCAGTTTTGATTTACAGTCCAGGAAATATGAATTAAATCAGTTGGCTAAGAAAAAAAAGGAACCAAATGAAAACCTTCAATTTACATATTGTATTGATTACCTTTCTTTTACACGGTTGTCTCGTCTAAAAAAAATCAAGGCTTTATTCTGCAGCTACAGCAGAGGCCAAAGAAAATTCGCAAAATAAATACAACTCACCTGTATTAATTCATTTATTTGATGCAAATCATCATCAGTTGCTGCCTTTTTCTTGGGGATAATGCCTTCTTGTAAGGAGGTGAGTCGTTCATATACATCATGTTCCAGATTAGTCTACAAAATATTAAAATTTGACATCTAAACTTCACACTTTTTCATAAGAGTACAAAATTAGAAATTCCAATTCAGTGTTTATCTGATTTCAATAGATTCAGTATAATTTCATTGCTTGCAGAACAGCAGAAAAATCTTGATATTGATAATGACATCAATATGTTTCAAAGAGGAAGAAGGAACACCCTAATTCACACTGAATGGAAAAACATGAATTCTAACTCCCTACAGTGTAGAAACACTATACCACTCTTCCATATAGACCCAAGCCTTCTCCAATGCTTTTAGTTCTTAATTCTCATATAATTACCTCTTAGTGTGTAGATTAAAATCTTGATTCTGTCTAAAGCAATGTTTCTCAACCTTGGTGACTTTAAGATGGGTGGACTTCAACTCCCAGA
>JANHFM010001791.1:72222-89993 GCA_032468115.1 Grayia smithii | reverse complement strand
AGGCATGGAGTCGTTGATCTCGCTATTGTGACTCAACGAGATCCGGCCCCAGATGGGATATGAATGTTTGTTGTCATTTTATTGTTTTAAATCATCTTTTAAATTTTGTACAATGTACTCTATTGTATTATTTTTTGTTGTGAGCCGCCCAGAGTCCTTTGGGAGTTGTGTGGCATATAAATTGAAATAATAAATAAATAAATAAATAAATAAAAGATTTAGCTTTAAATCCATACATAACTATACTCCTTCATATTGCTAAAGTAATAACTTGTATGAACATGATTAGTCCCAGTAAACTTATTTGCTTTCACATCAACTCAAAAGAACATACTCAGTTCATATCCCAGCTCCATTCATCACAGCATATTCAATTAGCCAAAGTATTATAGTAGATGACACAGTAATAGTCTAGTATAAAAACAAACCATATGATTGCAAAACTCATATAATAATACAGTGATTGTGAATTTAAATAAAGTATCCATTTTAATATTCATTGATCTTAAACTTATTGGACTGTTTTAGCTTGTATTTTCCAACAATACAGTTTATACTTAAAATGCATAACATACAACCCAAGATCATTGCCAGAGTAGTTTCTTTGCAATTCATAAATCAGAACATTAATCTCTTATATGACCTTTGTAATTAAGGTAAAGGTTTCCCTAGCACATATGTGCTAGTTGTTCCTGACTCTAGGGGGCGGTGATCATCTCCGTTTCAAAGCTGAAGAGCCAGCACTGTCTGAAGACGTCTCCGTGGTCATGTGGCTGGCATGACCTGACGCTAAAGGCGCACGGAACACTGTTCCTTCCCACCAAAGGTGGTACCTATTTTTCTACTTGCATTTTTTACATGCTTTCGAATTTTTTACATGCTTTCGAATGCTAGATTGGCAGAAGCTGGGACAAGTAACGGAAGCTCACCCCGTTAATGCGGTGCTAGGCATTCGAACTGCTGAACTGCCGACCCTTTTGATCGACAAGCTCAGTGCCTTTGCCACTGAGTCACCGTGTCCCATCGACCTTTGTAATTATTACTAAATAATTCATGTGGCTAACCTGGATACTTAGAAAAGCACTGAAAAAGCATTTTTCATATAGATTTCAGATATTTATGGTATTAAAAATACAATAACACTGCCATTAACACTACCTGTACTGCTTATTTACACCTGAAGAAACTAGTTGAATAAGTTACTAGCATTTTTTTGTAAGCCACCCAGAGACTTTGGATATGAGATGAGGGGCAAATAAAATCAATCAATCAATCAATCAATCAATCAATAAAGTTTAATAATCTCAAAATTTTGTTTCATTATTTTAATTAAGCAAAAGATGATCGTGTTTTTCTACTTTTGCGTTTGGTGGTTAGTGCTTCTTTTCTCGACCCCAATAATTTGCAGTCACACCTTCATTTTAAACATTGTTTTTATGCTTAAAGTTATACTGCTCCTCTAAGTAAAGCACCACTGTAAATTACTGAAATTAGTGAATTCTTACCAGGATATTGGCGGATAGTGGATACAGAGCTGGTAATAGGTGTGTAAGTGTGGGCAGCCAAAGGGTATGAAGGAGGATATGTTGGTAAGAAATACTGAAATTGAACAGGCACTGACTGTCTACAGGAGTGGAAAATAAGAGTTATTAAATATAGTCTTGCAATTAGATCCATTTAATAAATTATAGTTATGATTGTTACATTTTATTATAGTGCAAATTATAAATCTTATTTGTTAGCTTATTTGGAGACGAGATTTTGAAAAAAAAAGGACATTTGAAAAGATTGTGGAAGCAACTCATTTCTTTTTATAACTTGCCACATGATAATCCAATTAAAAGAATAAATATGGGGTAAAGGAAAGAATTTTTATATATTACTTATTTAATGCCTTGGGTTTTTTAAATAATTGCTCAGTTCCATTGATAATTAATCTAGAATAGCATTGTATACATTTGACACACTTTAGAGATGCGTTTTTAAGCACATATTACAATCCATTTCTAAATACAGCAGGGTTTGAAATGAAGGATTTGACAAGGTGCTTGGCTTATGGCCACAGTTGAGAACATAATGTCATTATGACCACTTTTACTGCAGTCCTAAGTCAAGTCACCATGATCATAAGTGCAAAACCATCTTAACCAACTGGCTAAAAATAGCAAATTGCGATCACATGACAGCAGGATGCTGCAACAGATCGATCAAAACTTTGTACCAGATGCTAAGCATCTAAATTGTGATCATGTGACCATAAGATCAGTGTGATTGTCATGTTCAAATTTAGGTCATGGTTGTAAGTGGACGACTGCCTGTATTTGCTCTTAATTATCCTTCATTTCCTGGCATTCACACTACTAAGCAACATAATTCAAGGTATTCTCTATTTTTATTACCTGAATGGGTTTGTGCCCAGGGAATTTTAATTCTTTCAGAATCATAACAGATATTCAATAGAATTATACAAAAGTTTAATTATTTTACAAACTGTAATAATATAGATTCCATCTATCCAAGATTAAGAAATTCTTTTCCTGTATAAGAAAATACGCTCACTTACCTATTATCATTTCTAGCTTCCATTGCCACTGGATTTGGAGATGCACGGTGACTAGATATAGGAATAAGATTACTCCTCTCTGCTGTATAATCAGACTGGATGCGAGGAGAAGTGTGTGTGATTTGCTGGGGGACGACTTTAGCTGTATAGTAACAAGACAATTCAGTTATTCACCATACTCGGTAAACTAAGACTTAAGTAAATAATATATGCAGAAGATGATGTTCAGGGAACCAAGCCTCTCTGTATTGTCTTTTTAACAGAAAGACAGTCCATGATAATTTAGAGCTGAAAGCAAGCATTTTCAACTGAGTAGAAATGCGATATATACAATTTGTAATATATATGGGCAAAGAGATACTTATAGTGGTGCTGAAGGAAAATCAGGGGTGAATCTGACCAGTTATGAGCTAGAGTCTCTATTAAGACCTTACTTGTGGTGGTAAGAGCACAAAAACACCATTATTTCTCTGCCCTTTTTGTGTCTGCAGAGTGTCATCTAGTGTTTGTTTCAAAATCACCAGGTCCCTCCTGGGGTGGGGGGCTTACGTGGTCACTTCGAGGCCATGCAGAGAAATTTATAGAACACCTGATGGACAGTCACTTGTATCTGTTCCCAGTTGGAATCCAGGCATGCTGCAGGTCCATTAGAATACTTGTGGAAAGGACTTCCCCAGTTATCTAGAAACAGTTTGACCCTATTGGTTCTGATGAAATGGACAGGGTGCCCAATGCTATCAGTGTAACCATCTGGCACTTAGATCCCTGTCCCTCCTGACTAGTGAAAGCTTCCAGGACAGCAACTGCCAGGTAGGTTTAGGCAATGATACAATTCTTCATTACAGGAGGGATGTTTCCACAATTAGGTGGCAGTCATGGCTAGGAGAGCCTTTGCATAACTATGTGTTGTGTGCCAGTTGCGCCCTTTCCTGGATCTTGCATCCCTGCAGTCACTCTCATGCTTGCAAAGCACTCTACATGGGGCTACTCTTGAAGAGTATTCAGAAGCTACAACTGGTGCAGAATATAGCAATGTGGACAGTTTTTGGGGCCTCTATGGTGGTTCATATTGCATCGCTGTTGGCTTCCGAGTCCAATTCAAGGTGTTGGTTGTCATCTTTAAAGCCCTTCATGTCATGGGCTATCTGAGGAAATATCTCACCCCAATGGAATTGGCACACCTCACCCATGTAGGCAGAAGGGACATGCTGTGGATCCCATTGGCCAAGGAATTCCAACTAGTGGGATCCAAGAGAAGACCCCTTTCTGTCTTCTGAAAAAACATATCCTCTGATATGAGATTCACACCCATCCTTTTGACCTTCTGAAATAACCCAAGACCTGGCTCTACCAACTGACTGGGACCTCACTGGGGTCATGTCATTCTGGAAGTGGTTAATGGACTAATATCCCACCTCCTCCCCTGTGTGCATCTTGCTCTCTTTCCTCCCATGTCAATTTTAAACCAATTTTAGTAATAATATTTATCATTTTAAAGTCTTGTTTTTATGATTGTAAGCCACCTCTAGGCAAGATGGGTGACACATAAGTTTAATAAATAATAAACTGCTTACTAGGAAAAACAAAAAATAAAATAATACTTAAATATTATAAATCAAATTACAGTATAAGAGAACCCACTCACCAACTGGGATGTTTGAAGTGGTCACAGCTGTTGCATGGGATGAATGCGAGGGCATAGTCACAGTGACAATTGTACTAGTGGCTGCTTGAGTGTGAGGTATGGAACCTAGATGAAAAATGTAATACAATTAAATCTTTGTGTACAAAATGTCAGTGAATATAGATGAGAAGAACATAATAATCTATGGAACAAAATATATTCTATTGACAGAAGCAAGCTAAAAGAAATATCAAGCAGTATTTTTAAAATAGTATGACACTGTGGGGCTAATTAACATCCTATACTATATTTGTGCCCCTACAATCTTGCTTTCTTCCAAAATGTTACATATGGTTCATCACCAAAATGTTGCTATTATCATTCAAATCTATTGTGAGACAAAATATTTTGTGTGAATAGAGTTTTGCAACATTAATAACTTTTTTTAGTTTTACAAATAGTTTTGAAGAAATGCGAACTACAGATACTTACCAGCTGTAGTCACAGAAGGAATAGTATTTGTTGCTAAAATTGGTGCCACAGTTGCTGCTGCTACTGGAGTACCAGTACTAAAAATTGTTTTCTGTAAGGAAAAAATTGTACTTCAAAAAATGTTGAAAATTTGCTTAAAAATATTACTGTATCAACTTGAACTAGTCGCCAAGCTATTAGCCCTTATAAAACATAATATTTACATGTAGTTTAAAACCATGGTTTATTGAATAAATTAACAACTTTTGAATAAAGTAACAACTCAATGATCTAAATTACTTTATTAAGCCATCATTCATATAACATAACACACAGTCATTGAGATCATGCAACCTATTAAATAAAATATAAAATGCACTTGCTCTCTAAGTGTGATGCCTCAATGGAGAAGTAGTAATTGGTTGGACTGTATTCATAATAGTTTACCTGAGCCATGGGGTGAAGCTGTTGTTTTTGTGTTCCTATGGCTGGATGAGAAGGTAAAGTAATTCTGGTTGCTGTATCCCTTGGCTGGGCAGGACGCTGAATACTGATAGGTGCAGAAGGTGGGTGCTGTTGAATTGATAGTGCTGGCCGACTGTAAAAAAAAAAAGTTATTTTACTTAGGGTAATTAAAAGTTAATGACACAAGAGCTATCATGACTTAAGATGTGCATTACCTAAATTAAAATACTGTACAAAAATGGCTTGGTTCATTGAGCAATTATCTGAGAAGGCAATCTGAAATAGCCTGTATATAGTAGCCAGATTGTAAAAAATGTTCCTCAAGTGCAAACAGATCAACATGCAAATACATATATATCTTCCAATTACATATTTGGTCTACTTAATACTGTGTTCTGTGAGGGTTACCTGAGGGTAGATTCTGTAGCATGTGTGGTTGTTGTAGTAATAACAGGTGACTGAGCCCTTGTGGCTGAGACTGTTGCAACTACAGCAGGCGGAATAGTACTTGAAGTTGTCACAGCAGGCCGAGACTATGTAGGCAAGAAAAAAATAGCATCTTATCAGCATTGCAATTTCATTATTGTAAGAGCTTTCGACTATTTCAGAATCTATTTCTTTAAAAAATGAGAACTGATATTTAAGTTATATCCTAGATAATATTCAATTGTATAAAATATGATAAAATTGCCAGAATGCATTATTTTTAGAGAAGTAGGGAAAAAAATTCATGACAACCTGACACAAGAGTAAAAAATACTTAATCAACTATTCAGAGACATTGAAACTCTTAAGTAGAAAGACATATTGAAATTCATTATTAGGTATATTTTATTTGCAGTGGCTTCTCCAAAACTATTTCTATAATGTTAGGAAAAGAAGCTGCCAGATTTTCCAGATTATTTATGCAGTGAGCCACTGAATCTGCAAAGTGATTTCTTAATGAAAGAGACAAAAGAGAAGCATTAAAACAATTAAATGACAATACCTCATGGCTGCTACTTGCCTGGATAGGTTGATGAATGATATGCTGAACTGCTGGTTGAGCTGTAGCTGCATTTGGCAACTGTGAAGCTGGCCTCAAGACAGTTGTTACTTTAGAACTTGACATCACAGCAGCAGCAGCTGCACCTGAAAGAAACCATACTCATATGACTGAATAACATTTAATGTTCCATTTTAAAAGTGTCAGGTTAGCTGCAGCTTTTGTGCAGGAGACATGATAAAAAAACTAATAAGAAATACCGCCACATGATCCCAACTGTATACAACAGTGAGGTCAGCCACACTTAAAACCACAGTTTGGAAGAAGCCAACTGGGCCATCTAATCCAACACCACATACAGAACTCCAAATTAGAATGTTCCTAACAAACGACCATATGGTTAATCTATCCAGTGAAGGAGAGCACATCATCTGCCTTGGAAGTTGGTTTCATTGTCAATTTCAATATCATAAAGAAAAAATATCCTAACATTTAATTGTAATTTATCTCTCCTTTAAGGCCACTATTCTGACTCCCGCACATAGGAGACCATGAGACCATGCATGCACATTTTATATGACCACACTAAGGAGACTTTTTTTGTATGCTTTAATTTTCACAATTGGCTTATAATTTAGATTCCACAAATTTCGAGGGACAGTTTATCTGTGGCTGGCACATTTTTTATAGTATTTTGACTAAAAATTTGAAGATTGGCTTAACCACAGATGGTCTTATTCACGTGTATATACAGAATGTGCTGGTACTTCTAAAAATGTTATAGTATATATAAATATTCTGAACGCAATTTTTGGAGTGTATTTTGACACCTAAAATTATTGGCTTATCTGCAAATATCAATTATATTTTATCATATATGTTTGAGATCTGAACTTAGTTAATGTCAGAACATCCTCCCCATGTTTCTAAGATGCTACAAAGAAATCCAGCCCTTTAGCCACCTGTTACAATTGCCCAATGGATCGTATATCCTGTTTTTAAAGAAGATAGGTCTGATTTATTTTGATAATTGGTTGGGTAAATTACAATAGCTCATACACTGTGGTAAACCATGAACTATAATGTTACCAGTTCAATCAGGCTGCTAAGACAAACCTAAACAACTGTTCTTCTTAGAGTTTAGCATAATGTGAATGCAGCTTAAGACTAATCTCTTTAATGGGACTTGAAATGGGAGTCAACATTAACATGCAACCATAACCATATTGTGGTATTTCCTAAGCAGCTAAGATTTTTTTTAGGATCAATGAACTATATCATACCACAAAGATGTATTATGATATCTCCTGACAAGAATGTAGTTAAATGGAATTGTTTCAGATTCAAGTCCAGCCTTCTCCAGATGCTTCATTTTAGGAGTAACATTTATATTAACCATATCTAAAACTTATCCAAACAAGATTGCTATATAATCATTTGCTCCAAGAAAGTACAATTAACTTTACTACCTCGAGGCAAGTGAGAAGCTCCAATATGTAAGGGAGGCCCAGGAGCACTACTTCGGATAATTGACATCTGAACATTGGTTGTCATAATATGATGCACGCTATTGGGATGCCCCTGCATATAAAATAATTTTTTAAAAATTACATGAAAAATCTTGTATAGAATTGATTGGAAAAATTTAATTCACAAACCACAATTAAATTGTATAGTTATTTATACAATAATAACTATAGTTAATCTGAAGTTTTAAAACAAATACAAAGGTAAAATTTAACTATACACCTTTACAGTAAAAGCATAATCAAGGCTTTTTCATTCCCTTCCATAGTCTTAAGAAATAAGTTTTATATTTTAGCAGGAGAAAAAAAATACCTGTTGTCCACTTATTGTTGCTACAGGAATAGCAGATGCCTGTGGGATGCTACTTTCCATTGTTACAGTAACCTGCCCGGGGACTTTGGTGGGACCAGACAAAGTAGATGGTGGGGCTGGTGGGGCTGGTGCAATAGGACGACTGGGTATTGCAGGCTTCAAAGGAGGCTGCAAATAACAGATACAATTGTTTTCTCTTTACATAGAAATAACATGAGTATATAACAGTTTTTTTTCCTTATGGCAGGAGTAGGCAACAAGTGGTTTTTCAGATATTGCTGCATTATAAACTCTCATCATCCCTCCCTATGGCCATGTTACCAAGGTAGCTGGAGTTTGGCAATATCTGGAAGGCATCATTGTGTACCACTGCCTTAGAAGCCAGAATTGAGAAGACAGCAAGTGCCACCTAGTGCAAAGAAGCTAAAGAAACAGTGGATCACCTAGTTAGTTGCTGCAAGAAGACTACAAGCAATGGCATGACAAAGTAACAACAATAGTGCATTGGAAAATCTGCAAGAATTATCATTTGCCTGCAAGCAAGAACTGGTGGGACCATATAATAGAAAGCCATAGAAAATGAAAAAGCTAAATTTGCCCTGGGACTTTAGAATTCAAACAGATAGGCACAAAAAAGTCTGGATAGTGGACGTGGCAGTACTTGGAAAAAGCAGACTGGAACAGAAGGAACTGGAAAAGATAACAAAATATGAAGGCCTGCAAACAGAAATAGAACAACTGTGGCAAAAGAAAGCAAAGATAGTCATAGGCGCCTTGTGTGCAATCTCAAAACAACTAGAGCACCCCTTGAACACCATCAGCATTGATAAATTCACTATTAATCAATTGCAAAAGGTGGCTTTACTTGGAAAGAGTTTACATGCTGCGATGAAATCTGTAACACCATCAAACATCCACCTCTGCCTATCCCAGGTCCTAGGAAAGAATTCGATAGACAAAATGCCAAATCCAGTCTGAATATCTGGCTGACTGCAATCATAATAATTCATCAGTCAATTGCAAAAGGCAGATATACTTGGAACAGCTTAATTCTGTTCCTTAATAAATGTGTACAAAGCCAATACTGAGAAGACAGAACAGACAGCAAATGCTGCCTCTGCAAGAAGCTCAAGTGGACCATCTAGTTAGCTGCCACAAGACCACACAGACTGACTACAAACCCTGGCATGACAAAGTAGCAACAATGGTGCACTGGAATATCTGCAAGAAATACCATTGGCCTGCAAGCAAGACCTGGTGGGACCACAAAATAGACTAAGTAGTAAAAAGTGAAAATGCTGAAGTGCCCTAGGATTTTATAATTTAAACAGATACCTGCTACATAACATCCAGACTTAACAAATGTCATTAAGAAAGCAAAAAACTCTGAATAGTCAATGTGGCTGTACCTGGAGGTAGCAGAGTAAAAGAGAAGAACAGCAGAAAATCACAAAGAACTGCAAATAAAAGTTGAACAACTGTGGCAAAAGAAAGCAAAGATAGTACCAATAGTAACAAGAGCCTTAGGAGCAATCCCAAAACAACTGGAGCACCGCTTGAATACCATTGGCATTAACAAAATCAACACTAGTCAATTGCTTCATTTGGAACAGCAAGTATATTTTTAACACCATGAAACGACAACATATGCCTATCTCAAGTCCTTGGGATAGATTCAGTAGGTGGATTAAAATGCCAAATCCAGTCTGATTTGGCTGACTGTGCAACCAATCATTTATTAGTGTATTAAACATATATGTTCCCAATTCACATTCAAAAAATATATAGAAGGGCATTTAGTAGTACACATGAAAGTTGGGTTATTACATACTTTTCCTACATATCTACTGTATAGTGCCCTTTCCTTTTTTCAGTTACTTTCTGTAGTTTAAAAAAAGCTTCATTGGATCTAAAAGAAATCTAAAAGAAATTTAGATTAATTATTTGTGATAAGTCAGTGTAAATAAAAATTCCTAAGGCATCAAATGCCAATGTGAGAGAAAAATATTTACAATTCAGTGTACTGTACAAAATTAGCTTTCATTACCTTGATAAGCCCTTCAGGAAAGGTAAGTGGCACTGCTGGAGCCAAATGAGTTGGAGGAGCTGCCACTGTAACTGGTACACCTGATGGCACTGTATGGTGTTGAGTCAACATTTGCACTTGTGGATATGGTCGAACTACCACTGTTTCCTGCTTCTCTTCACGGGACTGAAGGGAGCCAGCAGGAACCACATGATCTCTGGGAGTCACTTCCAATTCTCGATTAGGTTCATCACTCACTACTGGAAAAGGAAAAAAAAAGTATAGAAAATTTGAACCATTACCATAAAAGGTGACAATTTATTAAACTGTATGAACATTATATTTAGATTCAGTGGACTTACTTCCATGAAATATCATTCTTGGTAAAAATGCCTTACCTGTTGTTGCTGGATTTATCAGTCCAGCAGGTCCACTGGTGGAGATTGAAGGAGCTGGACCTAGACTTGGGGGAGGGACTCCAGTACGGGAAAACTGCTGAGAACTCATTTCCGCCTGTGAAGCACACATGCAATTGTAAGAAATTCAGATGCCCACATTACAGAATACTTTGTTGAGAAGTCTCAGTGAAATCTATTGCCTGCATATTTACTTTTATCAGATTGTTATTTACAACTTGAGCATTCTCCAACAAAAATTCTAGTTATATAGTTCAAACAGCTCAATTATGTTTAGTAACAATTGTATTAAAATGTATGAATGTAGCAGCAGCTGGAAATCAAATCAGTTTTTAGAAATTCAGCAGACAACTATCAATGCTAAATAATGTCAAGCAAATCAACTGTTTATTCAGAAATAAGTTACACTGTGTTCAGAGATAAGTTTCCAGAGAACGGAATTTTAAATGTGTTTGGAGTAAATTTTTTTATTGAAATCAGTTTTAGGAAGCTTAATAAATACTTCATCACCATAAACTTGTGTAAGCCTGACAACTGTAAGTGTTGTTCTAATAATTAAGTCATATACTAAAGATCTAACTCATTGCTTGGCACAAACTATACAAACTGGGGATAATTATGAGTGATTTCATATTTTTGTAAAGTGGTAATGTAATTTAATATACACTTCTTGGGAAATAATCCTCATTAAAATTAATTTAGGAGTTGATGGATGGATGGACAGACGGACGGACATTAGTTCTCAAAGTGTGAGAACAGTGTGTCCTCTCAATTGTTTCTGGTGGGTATAAAAACATTTCTATTTCAAAGTCTGAGAATGCAAGCAGCAACAAGGAACACCATTGTCTAACAGGTGCCAGGCTGAAAATGAAAAGCTAGCTATTTCTGGAAACTGCAAGCAGATATTTCTTAAAACAATCAATCAATTAGTTTTAAAGTAAATTGTAAAAAAGGTGTAATTTTATCTCATCATTGATCCACATCAATTTGGTACTTTTTGCCTGAAATTTTCCGAAGACTCAGTCAGAGGTCCTAGCCCGCGTTTACTTTACAATTTTCAACTGTTCTTGCGGTTCTCTGCGTTTCTCGTTCAAGTTTCAGACTCCTCTCAAACTACGTCGCAGGCGTGCCTTAACGCAGGCCATTAGGACCCAGAAGGTGCTGCAGCCTCTAGTCTAACATCTTACAAATGTATTTTTAAGCGAAACGTGGCTGGCAGCGACCTAGCTTCGTTAGCAATGGGACCTTCGCCTTCCAAATAGGGCAGTCCGGGCTAAAGGCTCTTTCCAACTTTTCGTGTCGGAGAGTGTCGCGATCGGAAGAGCTTTTAGGGTAAAATTCTCAAGACGGAAAGCGAATCATGACGAACGCAGAACTAGCTGCGAAGCCCCCCACCGGACCCTGCCAGAGGCGTCACACGAAGCTCCTCCCTTTCTCTCACATCAGGGCGGAATTATTCTCTTGATATAAATTCCGCCCACTGGCTTCGCCGTTAAAGTCCAGCCTCTTCTCTCACCAGCCAATTGGAAAGTCTCACCTTCCAACAGTCGACCAATCCGGATCAAAGAAAAGCACTACAGGCCAACCAATAGGGAAACCCACATTGGCTACGCCTGGTTACCAATAAGAAAATAAGTAATGGCTAATTAGGGGCAGCTAAAGCCCGCCTCCCATCCCTCCCTGGTCACTATGTGAAACAAGACGCGCAGAATAAAGGACCCGGATGTTCAGACAGAATAAAAAAGCTGCAGCTACCGACAACAAACGCCGCGCAGAGCCTCTAGGAGAAAAGAGAAAGGGATTACTCGGGTTGATATCTACTGAACCGTGATTAGAAGGAACGATGAGAGCTTCGGGCAGACCCCTGTCTTCAAGGCCAGCCCTTCCCTCGACCCACGACTTACCTGCTGAGGAAGGCGCGGCGGAATCCCTCCAGAAAAACTCCCAGCACTACGACGTGCACTGACACTGAGGGGTCTCAGTCGGGAGTGTTGCTTCCGCTGCTGCAGCAAACCACCCCTCCCCCTTCAGATCGATTGGGTCTCGGGGCGCCCCGCCCACCGTGGTGAGACTTTCGTCTCGTTGTGCGCGGCCATTGGCTGAGCTGCGGGTGGCGGAAAGAGTCTTGGGAGTTGCAGTTCGAGATCCGAACGGCGGCTAAGTCAGGTGTCGCGAGAGGTTGAAGCAAAAGAAAGACATGCGATTGGTCGTCTACAAGGAGGCGTAATACCTAGGCTAGTCTCCGCCCACTAGCCACAGGATTGGTTGGCCATCTCCCATGGAGACGGCTTCTGGAGGCAGAGCAAGGGTTTCCTGTTCTTATAAGACGGCGGGAAATTGGCTTGGTTGTCGGTCAGCGGGAAGGAAGATCGCACGCCCTTTTTAATTTCTTGTTAATTGGCGTCTATTTTCTGAACGAGAAAAGCAAAACCAGGATTATCTTCTAATCTTCCGTGAAGTTTTTCTCCATACATAAACAGTATTTTGATGAGGAGCCGGACCTGCTCTATCGCTCGCGGGTTATTACTACGACATGTCATACGCTGTTCAAGTAACTTGCTTGAATAATCGTCGCGATCTGTCTGCCAAATGTTAGCAGCCTTAAAAATCCCTAGTGCAGCCTATTAACTACTACGAGCATTCTGCTACGTGTGGCCATCGGAATAGCTTGAAATCCCACTTGAGTTGTGATGCTTAGGAATTTCAGACGTTCAATTCTTCCCTCTCCATTTTTCATCCTCTAACATTTACACACAAGTATAAAGGAACCTCGCATATGATGTAGACTCCGGTTTCTGAAATAAATGGTATTTTTTGTGTTAACCCAGGAACAATTGTGAACCTTGTGGGACTGATTTAGCCAAATTATTTTAATTAATCCTGAAGATTAGCAGAATTTGTCACGTTGAAGGATTTGAAAGTGTTTCTCCACAGTTTTAGAGGGTTTCAGAACATGACATAAATTACATTTACTTTTTTTAATTTCAAAGCTTTGGAGAAACTAGAAATATGAAAGATTTTCCAAAGGTTTTTCTACTGGTGTTCCTTCCTGGTGCTGGAAAAAGTTCCAGGTTCAATAAGATTTGTATCTAAACGCCTCAACCTGTATTAGAAAGATTACTCAAAAGCACTATGTAACAAAAATTATTTCAATTGTTACAAGCTATAACAATTTCCTGTTTCAAATATATGGAGATCAAATATTTTGGTAGAGCTGGGTGGGTAGTGTCAAACTTGCGACCACAGTTATTACGTGATGTATTGCAATTTTCCCACCCTTTGCTAAAACGGGGTGGGTGTGGCCAGTGCATGATGCATTTGGGTCATTCTATATCAAGTGGTCCACCCACTTCGACCATCATGGATTTTGATGAAATTTGGTGTGAACATGCACACACGTCCCCAATGATCATTGGTAAAGTGTTATGTTTGCCGATGCAATACTTGCAGAGATATAGTCATTTGTATGACCCCATACCGCAGCCTTCGATAGTATGACTGTGATTTCAGCAACTTTGAGACATAATATCTCCGGCAATATTTTGTTGAAACAAAACTTGAGCATCTGGTAGAACTTCTTGTGCTCTATTAAACAAAATAATAAAAACATTTTCATGTAAAATGAAATTGTTTTGCCATGAATAAAAGTCTTGCAAAATCTAGCATGAATTGACACTTTTACTATTTTCTCAATTATAATATAGTTGCTTTCTATATGCATAAATTTTCTGGAGCTTGTATGAGATGTAATTTCAAGGATTCACACTGAAAGATCTGCTGGGTTATAACTAACCCCCTGCCTCTTACTCTTATTCCTTCCTATCGCATGAAAATAAAAGTTGAACTATTTGGGAGGGAATGACCCTCAGAAAGCCATGATCATTGGAGGAATCATATAATAAATGAGCGACCACAGAACAGGAAATGGATTGTGAACAGAGCAATGTTGGCTTTCTTTTAACTGTAGCCTAAAAACATAGGCCTTAGAATCTACCATCTGCTTTCATGTGCATTGCTAAAAAAATGTGTAAAGTGAGAGGGACTTTCATTTGTGAGAAAAGAAACTTAGATAAGTTTGGCTAAAAAAATCGAAATGAAAATTTCATGGCTCAGGACCAGGCTCCAAAATCGTTTCCTACCCTGCGTCTCTCTGCGACTGGTAAGATCCCACAGGGATCTTCCGGGTTCCATCAGCTAAACAATGTCGGCTGGCGGGCCTGTGGGAAAGGGCCTTCTCTGTGGCTGCTCCGGCTCTCTGGAACTACCTCCCGAGGTCCGGACTACCTCCACCCTACTGGCCTTCTGTAAAGCAGTTAAAACTTGGCTTTTCTGGCAGGCATGGGGCTGCTAATCTCACTGTTATGATCCAGTGAGATCCCGCCTCAGATGAGATATGAGTATTGTTATTGTTTTAAACTCGTTTTTAAATTTTTTACAGTGTATTGCGCCATTGTGTTTTATTGTGAGCCGCCCAGAGTCCTTTGGGAGTTGGGCGGCATATAAATAAAAATAAATAAATAAAATTATTCTGGCCAGTATTAAGTAATAATGCAATGCAATGCTCACTTTTTTTGTTTTTTGAGATTTCTCCAGCTGCACAGTAAAAGTAACGTAAACACCTTGAACAAGATTGGCTGGACTAGAACACTCCTATATTCTGTTGTGCACCCTATATGCAGAGAAGTTTAAACAAAGAAAGCAATTCCCATTGGTAATCAATGAAAGAGATTATGCAATTTCCTTATTTGTAAATGAGAATATATTCAAAGGCAGAAAGGCAAAATAAGGATCCAGGATCCTGGAAGAACACGACCAGTATTAATAGCACTTCATCTACGTCACAAAAGAGAGACAAACATTAAAAAAAAAGGTACCATGGTATTTAATAAAAGAGAGGGCGGAAGCCAACTTCCCACTGTCTTCTGCCCAAGCCGTTAACTCGGCTTTGCGTCCCGAAGCCATCTGCACGGAGGGCAGCCAATCCTGGGGCTGGTGGTCGGAGTCGCCAAGCCATCTAGGCGACCAATTAAAATTTCTCTTTTTTTTTCCCGAGTCTCGCGACACTTGATTTAGCCGCCTTTTGGATCTCGAACTGCAATTCCCAAAGCTCTTTTCGCCACCCGCAGCTCAGCCAATGGCCGCGCACAACGAGGCGAAAGTCTCAGAACGGTGGGCGGGGCGTCCCGAGACCCAATCGTTCTGAGGCAAGGGAGGGTGGTTTGCTGCAGCAGCGGAGGCGACGCTCCCGAGCGAGCCCCCTCGGTGTCAGTGCACGTCGTAGTGCTTCTGGTGTTGGGGACGTTTCCGGAGGGATCTCATCGCTCCTTTAACGCAGCAGGTAAGGCAGTGGATCGAGGGAAGGGCTGGCCTCGAGGACCGGCTCTGCCTCAAGCAACCCTACCGTCCTGCTAAACTTTACGTCAGCATTTCCCCCAGCCAGATGCCTTGGATTGTTTTCATCCAGAATCCTCACGGTTACGTTGGGTGGGCATAATGGAAACTGCACTACAACATTATCTGATCTTTCACGCTCTTGGGGGGATCGCATTGAGTTCAGTTATGCCCAGTAACCTGCCGTCAGTTTTAGGCTGATCATGTGCCCACCCAGCCGGTTTCCTTTTCCTGTATTTGCAAAGAGTGAAAGTGCCTCCTGGTTTTTTATGCCAGTGTCATGTCCTGTACTTAAGCACTCGGGCCTTTTTTTTTTTTTTTTTTTTTTTTAACTCTTGCTAGTTGGGCAGTTGGGAATGGAGCGTTTATGCATCGTCCGATCTTTTAACGAAATCAAAATGATTTGTGTCTTTTTTGTGGAAGAAATGAGAGTCGGAAAAACCGAAGCGCTTCCATTCTTTCTGTGGGGAGATAGAGTAAAAGAAGAGCAGAAATAACTGTGGGGGGAATTTGCTATCTGGTGCTTTTGAGGAGTTTTTGTGCCTACAATTTGGTGTTTATATATATATAAATATATATATATATGTATTATATATAGAATATTATATAATAATTATATAATAATATAATATATAATATATATAAATATATATATATATAAATATAGGGTTTTCTCCTGCATAAAATTGGAAGAAAACCCTATATTTTGCAACATTTTGACGAAATCTCATCCGTCATCTTCTGGGAGAAGAGTGAAGCTGAAGACACCAGCCTGAAGATGACGGATGAGATTTCATCAAAACGTTGCCCAGATACTTCCAATTTTACACGGGAGAAAACCCGAATGACCGAAGACCTACAAACACACACACACACACACACACACACACATATAAACATTTTTAATCAGTACAAATCTCACATAGTTATTTACTCATTTTCATCATCTCAAACCTTAGACTAAAAACCCCTATGTAGTAAAGAGATATAAAGGTGAGATCTTTACGTTCATAATGATGTGAGATGTATATATTTTCAGGAGTGGATCTATGTTTTCCTGGAAAATTCTCTCCTTCCTTTTTGCCACCCAGGAGATCAACCAGGATCTCCAGCTGTTACCCAACATCTCCCTGGGCTACAACATCTATGGCAGCTATTTCAGCTCAATCGTGACTTCAGATGCCTTGCTGGATTTGCTTTCCACCGGGGAGGCAAATATTCCAAACTACAGATGTGGAGGACATAAGAGACCCTTGGTCGTTTTTGATGGGTCCAAAACTGATATCTCCATCCAGATAGCAAACATGCTGGGCATTTATAAAATTCCACAGGTTTGTGTGTGTACGTGTGTGTGTGTGAGAGAGAGAGAGAGAATGAGTTTGTGGTGTCTGAATCTGCTCTGGATCCTCCATGAACTTCAAGTTTATAGTTATGATCATGGAAATAATAGGCTTATTGCAACTGGAGTCATACAGAGAGCCAAGGGTTAAAACCAGATGTGCCATTCAGCCAGTTTGGACCAGTTTGGGTGAAACAGTAGTGGTGACCTGTGGGTAGGCCAGCCGACCTGCCTGGGCACAATCCCATCCTATATCGCTATGTTTTTTGACATTGCATGCATGTGTGGATACACAAGCAAGCAAATTGCCGTGTTTTGTGATGCCGCATGCATGCACGGATGGCATGCACACTCACATTTCTGGTGCTGGGCGAACCAGCTGTAACAATTAGTGAATCCCACCTCTGGTTAAAACAACTGTCAGTGTTCCAGAAAACCCTTCACTGAAGAAAAAAACTCTGAGGCAGCCATCTCGCAAAGTTCTCCTTTGTTCGGACAAGTAAACTGCCACATCTGAGAAAACCCGAATCTGAGAGTTCCAGGTTTTCCTTCAGGATCTCAAAACCTCCAAAACTATCTCCTCCCTCCTCAGTCGATCACATGCTCCAATCATCCTCCAGGCCATCTCGACACCACTCCTTCTCCAGATGCA
>JANHFM010001791.1:53189-63943 GCA_032468115.1 Grayia smithii | reverse complement strand
TGTCCCCTTAAAAGGGGGTGAAAAATTGGGTGCATCTTATACACTGAATGTAGCCCTGGCCACCCACTGGCCCCCCACCCTTTGGCTTCTGCCTCCCAGAAATTTACCTCCTTGTAGCAAGCAGCAAGAAGAAACAACCCATTTCAGCTTCAGCAGAGTTGGATCGGCCTCCTGACTCTCAGCTGTTTCAGGCTGCAGGGATTGCCATTGCCTATTGTTGCACAGGCCTCTGCTACTTGCTGCAAGGAGGTAAATTGCTGGGAGATATATTTTTTTTGTGCTAATCAAGCTATGCTGAAAACGGAAATGAAAGTAAAGCAGGCTGTTTGCTGTTTGCTGCAAGGAGGCAAAATTACTGGGAGGCAGAGGCAGATTTCTTTTTCTTGTTTTCCTCACCAAAAAAGATAGGTGTGTCTTATAGTCTGGAACGTCTTATACTCTGAAAAATACAGTATATAGGAATAGAAACAAAGACAGTAGGTTTGTGATATGTGGGTGTACAGGTGCTTAATAAGGTAAAAAAACAACTTCAAGGCCAAGTTGTTTTTTTAACCCTACTAGCCAATTACAATTTGACAATTGTTATTTCTTTCTATTAAGATATTCAAGAAGATGTCTGTAATCAAATTGATAAAATGTTTATTTGCTTGCTTGTGAAGTTGTTCTATAAGAGAACACTCTGTGATCATAGTTCAATACAGTAACTTCAAAGCATTTTTCATCTATTAATTTGTAATCAATTGGGATTAGGCAGAAAATCAGAAAATCCATAGATAGAAAATCCATAGAAAGATGGGGAACATCACAGAATTTATCTCTTGCATCCATATTGATTCTTTATAGTATATAATATTGTTCACTGTGTTTATCCAAATGTTTTTAAGAATATAATTTAAACAGGTATTGGTATGCTTGTAAAATTGGGTAATATCTTTACTTTGGGTGACCTTTTTGGGATAAAATTATAGTTTGTATTTTTTAAGTATTTAAAAAAGTGAAATGATTAACATACTAGCTTGATAGACTGAAAGTCCCCAAGTATGAGTCCATCAACCATGTGAACATTCTCATCAAACTTATATGTTTGATATAAAAGAATTAACTTTTGATTGAACCAGTTGTTTTCATTGATAGATTTAAGTTTCCAAACTGCTGCTCGTATTCTGGCTGCTCCCACAATGGATGCTTTGACAGTCATGAAAGATCTGAGTCAAAATTTTCCTACAAAGGCTAGGTAATTATTCTTGTTGCTCTTAAGTAGATATATAAATAATATGAGTTAAGGGAACAGAGAAGAGTCTTCATTGTAATATGTGAAAAAATATTTTGGGGGGAGGTAAACAATATTGGAATTTCCCTTTGGCAATATATCCATTTCTATTTGATCAGCCCACCGTATGTGTAGGATGGACCCTTATGGGCTTAAGAGGGAGCTTGGGGTTGTTCCTAGGATCATGGTACACGGTTCAGCCAAGGCCTTAGTTGCTGCTTGGAATGAAAGGGCAACAATAGCTTTGAACTGGATTACACCTATGTACTCGCCTTATGTGCTTGGATTCCGAAAGGCTCTCTGATTTTCAGAGGAACTCTGGGTGATGAAGCAGTATAAAACATGCCTAGAGCTTTGCTGAAAGAAAACAAAGAATGAACCTGATTCAGTACAGATAAAAGCCTTTCTTTAGAATTTTCCATCCTTATTACGTCTGGAGAGAGCCAACCAGGAACCTTTTTTAGGATAGTCCACTTCCTTGGGGGTAATCAGGAGAAATTCCCTCCTTGAGTAATTTCTATTTCCTCCCTTGGTAACAAGGGACCAGATGTTCGGTTGACTCCATGTATTGCCATTTTGTAGGAGAGAGTAGTTCTGCTTGCTTTGAAAGATGAGGTTGTTTGCTTCCTCTTGAAGAAGCCATTGCTGGACCCCATGGATCTAGATCAGGCATGTCAAACTCTATTTCATTGAGGACCACATCAGGCTTGTGTTTGATCTCGGGGGGCTGGGGTGGGCGTGGCCAGCTCAACATCACTCATGTCGGGGGCGCCTGTGGTGGCCTGAGCAATCTGCCAGCGAAAAGGCGCTCCCAAGCTCTGTTTTTGGCTGAAGTGGCCTCCTGCAATCCTCTGCCAGCTAAAACGGAGCTCAGAAGGACCGCAAGCGGCCCTCCTGAGCTCTGTTTTCGCTGGCAGAGGTACCACGAGCCAGTCCACTGTTTCCAGGGCGGCCCCACAGGCCAGATCTAAGCACCATGCGAGATGGATCTTGCCCCTGGGCCTTGAGTTTGACACCCCTGATCTAGATAATTTTTATCTACACTCCATCTTTCCTGTTTTAAGAAAGGTTGTTGAGATTAGCTCACAGTTCCAGAGGACTCCTGGAGAGACTGGATTATCTGGACCTCTTTCTAGCCATAATAGTAAGGTGCACTTGTGTGTAAGCTTAATTTAGTAAAAAAATCCTGCAATGGGACAATGATTTAATGTAGTATTTGGCTTTTTGTAGGGCAATAACAAAGACAGTTGTTCCTTCAGAACTGAGGTCAGAAATTGAAGAGAACCAAAAGGTAAGAGTATATACATAGGGATATATTCATAGTTAAGTGGGGATATGTCTTAATTGGACATTAAGGTAAACTAGTAATCTGTTCGTAGTGTATACACTACAGTATTTATTGCAAGATTCCTGTTCTCCCTTTCTGTAAAGGCAACTTTTTATACTGCTAAGTACTTTCAAACAAATAGTTCTTTTAAGAATAGATTGTACTAGTAAAATGCTTACTATATTTTATATTTTTAAATTTCTGCAAACCTTGTTTACATTTTAAAAAAGCAGAATAATTGTAGAGTATCTCTTTTCACACAAAAATATTGCTCAGTGACATCAAATAGCTGTTTAACTTTTTATAATATATGGATGAGTTTGAGCATTTGTCATGTAAAAGCTTTTCTTCCCAGTATTATGGTATATAAAATCTAAATGTTAAATAAAAGTAAAATAAAAACATTTTGGTTCCTTTTCCAAGAAACGCCAATTAAAAATATCTCAAACTTATATATAGTCACAACTTTTTTTTCCTGAAATAATGGTTTTCATTGATAAGCTCTTGAAGACTTTGGACATTTTGTATGTTAACTTGATAATCAGTTTTCTTCAGAGTATGTTGAAGTACATGCTGATTTCACTTTATGTGAGCAATAATATGGGGCTATGATTACCTGAGGAGGAGAAATACAGAAAGAGCTAATAACAGGGAGGCCATGGGCACATTTTGTCTCAAGTGAATGAACATTTGTTTATACTGCTGTAGCTAAAATCTGCAGTATTAGGATGAATAGTATTGTTTCTTTCTTTGACTATAAACAAACTTGGTTTCTGCATTGTTGTTAGTTCTAAATGCTCAGAAATATTGAGCCAGTGTATTCATAACTAGTTTGATTCTAAATATTTCCTTGGGGATAACAAAGATTACTCATGAGAAATTTATATTGTACCACACAAAATGAAAACTAGAAGATTTAGACATTTTAAAAATCTGTGTTATGAGTAGGTTTTTCTATTAGGTCATAATACAGAAATTGATGTTACATTTGTGCCTTTAAATAAATTCCCCACTTCTGTCAAGATTTATGGTTCAGTGTGAACTGTTACAGGATTAATTCAGTACAGATCTAATTGGTAGAGTAAATACTGTGAGCCCCTTTCCATCTATATATTTATAATCTGCCTCTTCAAACCAAAGCTATCTTTTGTCTGACAACTGCTGCCTAATATTTGTTTTATTTTTTGCCCTGTCATTGTGGGAACACAAACTGTGAAAAATACTCAGGAACAAAACTATTTAATGAGTTCCCAAGAGTCCTTTGCTAGAAATAGAATTACTCCAGAGGAATTGGATTGTCACACTTAAGGAAATAAATGATGGGATAAACTTAAGATAACCTGATATCTGACCAAAATGGATCAGTCATTTATGATTGACATTCTCTTTAACTTGCTTTAAATCAGCATCCACCCAACCTAGTACCATCCAGATAGACTGGGACTGCAGCTCTTAAAATTCCAAGTCAGATGGCAGAAATATTGCTTTTTTTTTTGTTTGCTTTCTTTCCTTGAAAAGATGAAATATTATGGCCAAATTCGTCATTTTAGCTAATTTAGCATGCCTATATTATTTATCTGTAATGACTGTAACTGTTCAACTTAGATTTAATTCAGCCGTCATGTTAGATGTTGCCATCCATGAAAGCCTTTATGTTTCTGTAGAATATCTTGTCTTCATGGATAAAACTTTCTTTTCCACCAACCATTTTGCCGTTCAACTGTTGTTAGTAGTCATAGATCTTAAAGCTAGTTGTTATTTCTTTCTTTTTTTAAAACTACACTAAATCTCTACTCTGGTTATATTTATTTTAAATAAATATGCATATTTATTTTTATGATTCTATATTTAAAAGTTTAAATAAAAGTTTTATTTATATGCCCGTGGGTAAGTAGATGATGTGTAGCCTTCTCCAATCTGGCACCTTGCAGTTATGTTGGTAGAACTACAGTACAGTATTAATACTTCAGAAGAATACCAGGTTTGAAAAGGCTGAATTGAGTCTTCCTTCATCTTACTTTCATATGGACATATAAATCGAAATCTTACAAATAATAACAGTAAAATACATAGCAAAGAGGAAGTAGTTACCATGTTCTTTATAAATGTTAAGCTCTTAATGCTGACATGAAAGTGAATCATGTCACCTGGTTGCTTAAAGTGAAAATCAACTTGTGATTATTATGACTCACTACAGACAGCAAGACTATGCTTATTTTAAAATGTATTCTCCCATTATTCTGTTTCTGCAGAAAGCACAACCATTTATTTCACTATATATGATCAAAGCTGATATAGCATATTGTCATTTTGTCATTTTGTTAAATAGTAGGAAAATAGGCAAAATGAATTAACTCAAAATGGGAAAGTTAGGGCAACCAAACTCAAATCCCTCAGTGTAGATGAGAATTACATGTAAATTTGACATCTTAATGGGTGAGCGGTTTGAGAAAACTATATAAACATGGCCAATTTCAATTCCTCAAATTGTATTAATGGCTTTCTTACATTCTTTTTCCAGTACTTCAAAGGGACTTTAGGTTTACAATTGGGAGATTCGGCCCTATTCATCAATGGACTGCATATAGATCTAGATACACAGGATATATTTAGGTATGAACTCTTCAGAATGTTCCTTCTTGCTTAGAATTCATAAAATAATTCTAGAGTACATCAGTACCCATGTTTTAAAATTTAATGTGATCTGATTTGTGATTTTTCTAGCTTATTTGATGTCCTGAGGAATGAAGCTCGTGTTATGGAAGGGCTGCATAGTTTAGGAATTGTTGGGCGTTCCATGCACAATGTGCTGAAGTTGAACATCCAGCCATCTGACTCTGACTATGCTGTAGATATCAGAAGCAGCGCAATTTCAGTAAGTATATGCTCTGTCTAAATTATGGTGATGCGATGACTCTAATGGTATTGCTAGGAGATAAGAATAAATTCTTTGTGCAGAGAATTTGCACTTTAACAAAGAAGCCCTAAGAGTGGGAAACTTTGCTCTATGTTTGCTGTATGGAATATTAAGACAAAAATAGTGGGGAAATAATCCTGTATTGCAACATTATAATATTACATATGCAATAGTATTTATTCATACCCAACATTTTCATTTAATATCTACTGCATTTCATTGTTTCATTTAAGTGTAATCTTTAACATGATATTTAGGTAAGTGGCAAAATTTAGCTCACCTTTCTCCAACTTAATATCTTCCAATTGTACTGACCTATAATGGCCATGTTAATTGGAATATGAAGTTGTGCTTAAAGGATCTGCTTAGAAAAGCTAGTCTTAATCTTGGGAATTTGTTCTTTTTTAGTGGATCAATAATCTTGAAATCGACAGCAGATACAATTCCTGGCCTTCCAGTGTGCAAGAACTGCTTCGTCCTACTTTCCCTGGTGTGATCCGACAAATAAGAAAAAACTTCCATAATTTTGTGAGTAATATTAGTTTACACTAAGTATCCAAGATAATCTTATCTTTTGCCTTCTAATAGGGCATTTGGATCAGATACTTCAGTTTTATTCCGGGTTTTCATTGTATTCTTGACGCTGATTATAATTTTAAAAGATGACATTCTTTAATGAATCACCTAGCAAATTTGAGAGAATCGTCCACCCAATAGTAACTTATGAAGTCAGATAAAACAAACATCTGTATTTGTTCATTTGCTTGTATAAAATATGTAGCTGAAAGGAGAAGATTCTTCTGCATTTAGTTAATTATAGCTTTCTCACCCAAACTAGGAATAATGGTAAACTAGCTTCAGAAACTGCAGTTGTTATGTCATCTCATTTTAATTCTATCCAGAGTTCATTGTTCTAGCTGTCAGGACAAATCTTTGTTTACAGTATAAGGATTAACCATGTGGAGAAGGAAAAGTATATGAACTTGGAAGGAGATTGTGATTGTTCATGCCATGGATTTGTACATTGCTTTAATTTGATCCTTGGACTTGCATGCTAAAGATCTAATTATTAGACAACTGAAGCCCTAATTTAAAAAGTTTTGGAATTTGGCCACACTTGGACACAATTATGTATTAGGCAGACCTGTTTTAAATTTTATATTTTGGCTTGTTTGCTTTTGCTGGATCTAATTATACATTGTATTCTTTCAGAAATATTGAATGAAATTCATATTTCTAATTTTGTTATACTTTCAGGTGCTTCTCCTAAATCCATCCCATGAGAGTTCAGCAGAATTGCTAGGTGTGGCTGAAATGTTCCTGTCTAACCATATACCACTGAGGTAAAACTGCAGCTTTTTCCATTCAGAATTTTTATGTTTATTTTTGAAGCTAAGTAATGTTCTCATCTATTCCCCTTTTTGATCCTGAGAAAAGAAATATTTCAGGATGTTGAAAGTAGGAAGATTCATGCAATCTTCCTATGTCCTTTTCCTAGCCATCTGGGAAAAATGAAATAGAGCCCTTTTGAGTTTGTGGACAAAGGTGAATTATATATATCAGAACATTTATATATGTGTGTATATGTGTGTGTGTGTGTGCCTCACCATTTCTGTGTGTTGCTTTTGTTATTGTACTAGCACATGATTTGGTCTGTCTACAAAGTTATCTATCATGTTTAAAAACGTTTATGTTTATTTTTGAAGTTGAGTCATATTCTGATTGTTCCAAATTTTAGCTATATGTAACTATCAGAGTACTTAACATATTTAATAATAGCAGAGATTAAGTGGTTTGTTTATGCTTGGTAGATCCATAATCATTCCCATTCTCTTGGTTGCAGTTAAAGAATGGACAGAAGCTGCATTTACCAAAATGATGGACATTGCCATTGAATCATGCTTTCAATTTTTGAATATGGTTTAATCCTTTTTTTAAATAGGGTTGGCCTGGTCTTTGTAGTTGATAATTCCGAAGATGTTGATGGGTTACAAGATGCTGGAGTTGCTCTCCTTCGTGCATATAATTATGTGGCACAGGAAGTAGATACAAATTATGCATTTCAGACAATTATATCTGTGAGTAATCTGTCCCATATGAATGTAAATATATTTCAAATATTTTGACCCTTGGTTGTGATAATGAGAAGAGATCTCTTTGGTATTATTGAGTTTTTTTATTTATTATAATCACATTTATATGACTCCACATCTCATGGAAAGAGATTCTGGGCAGTGTACAATAATCTTAAAGAGTCAGTTTGTTCCTAAAGCCTATTTGTTTCTGAAAAGACTTTCTTCTGAAAAGGCAAAGCATCTTTCTTTGTTCTTCAGAATAAACTAGACTGCCTATGATTTGTCTAAGAAAAAGAAATGTAATATTACCCAATGCAACTTCATTTCTCCTTCTCCTTCTATAATTATATTGATACCAGTGAAGTCAATATATACCTTATAGCTATCTTAGAGAAGACTCATATGCATTATACAGAAGGAAATATTTCCATCTCTCCTAGCTTTAATGGTGTTTATTTTCACAAATGATTCCCTTCTAGAGGCCTATTTAAATTAAATTAACTTTGTTACCCCTTCGTGAGGTCATACTAGACTCTTACTTCAGGGAAAAGTCAGAGGAAAAATTGTTTTATCAATAAGAACCTATAAGAATTATAACAAGAACAGTGTTTAATGCATTTTAAAATATGTTCTTCTTGGCTTCTAGGTGCTCACTAAGAAAGAATTTTTTGAAATGACCATCAGAGCATTAGTATTTCATATATTATTATAACACACTCTGATGCTGATTAGTTAGACGTTCTACTCCCCTTCCCAACTTCAAAATAACTCTGGACAGAATCTATGGGCCAGCCTGAGGGAGAGAAGGAGATAGAAGAGGATCTATGGGTCCAGCCTGAGGGAGAGAAGGGGAGAGGATCTATGGGTCCAGCCTGAGGGAGAGGAGAGGCTTTTGTGGGGCAGGTGGAGGGAAAGAAGGGGAGAGAAGAGGAACTATGGGGCCAGCCTGAGAGAGAGACGGGGAGAGGAGAGGACAGGAGAGGCTTCTGTGGGTCCAGTCTGAGGAAGGGAAGGGAAGAGGAGAGGATCTATGGGGCAAACCTGAGGAAGAGAAGGGGAGAGGAGAGGCTTCTGTGGGGCTTGCTTGAGGGAGAGAAGTGGAGAAGAGAGGCCGATCGTAACTACCCATTAATTTTCAAACTCTAAGTGTCGATTTATCAAGCCCGATCACATAGTTTCTTAGCGTAGCATGGGTTTTTAGCTAGTCAGGTAATAAATGTATTGTGTTCCTATACAAAATACTGAACATATTTGTGAGGTTAAAAAGATATAGTACTCCTACACTGTCTTGTGTAGATATATATTATTGGGTGGGGGTGGGGGAATGAGTAAAAAAAAAAAGCTCTAGACATCATGGCCAGTTTTGAAGTAGTTTGGAGGAAGTGGAGTAGGTGTTCCAGGAGAGAGGTTTCAGTAATGTTCTGAAAATTGTGTATTTCATATTTCCACATTACAGATGTATAATAAAGTGAATGCAGGAGAAAAATTGAAGGTGGAACATGTGATTAGTGTTCTTGAAAAACAGTATCCCTATGTAGAAGTAAACAGCATCTTAGGAATTGATTCTGCCTATGATCAAAATAGGAAGGTAAGGAATTCATATTATTGTTACTATTTATACTTTTTAACAGTATAAAAATGTACATATCATACTTCAGATGTATATGGAAAGGAATTACTTTTATATGCCTGAGGTAGTATCAAAAATGAAACTTAGTAAAATAATTTCCTGTGCAGGAAATAAATTATAGGTACTTAGTGAAGATTATATCTTCATTTAATGATTATATATGAAATACAGGTAGAATAAGGAGAAAGCAGTGCAACCTTTTTCATTATTGAAGTTAGAAAACCATCATGATGAGTTAATTCTATGCATGGTACTTGACACCAATATTCACCAAATGCATACTTCACCCCCAATATGTCGGTATTATCCATGATGGTTGGGAATTTTAAAACAGTAGTCCCATCAACCTGGATTAGGTAGGAAAAGTCTGGGTGTTGAACTTTGGGGAAATTATTTTAAAAGTTTAGTTTCATTATTATATCCCCATAGATCAGTACTTTTCAGACTTGCGACTTTAAGATGTGTGAACTTCAATTACCAGAATTATCCAGCCTGCTTTTCAACTCATTTCTATAAATGATATTTCAGCACAAAATTATTTTATTAAATATCTCTTAAATATATAAGGAGCTACTAATTCTACTGGCTATCTGGTCTACCTATAGAATATTTCTTCCAGATCTTTGCATTTAAATTAGATTGAATAGATAAATAATACTGCATAAATAATGTGTAAACTACAGTAAGGATATTGTGTTATGTTGGTATAGTTTATTCATAAAACCTATGTTTGTATGTAGTAATAGGAAATAGGAAAATAGGAAAGTCATTGTACTTTCTGTCTTCTTTGTATTTCAGGAAGGATATAATTACTATGAACAGACTGGTGTTGGTCCTTTACCCATTGTGCTTTTTAATGGAATGCCACTTCAAAAAGAACAATTGGATCCAGATGAACTAGAAACAGTAACTATGCATAAAATCTTAGAAACCACTAGCTATTTCCAAAGAGCTGTGTACCTGGTAAGTTAGATTTCTCATTATCAAGAAATTGATAGAATATTTTTGTGTTACAGATTATTTTGTGTTCCTTAAAGAGCTTTAAATTTAGATTTGTCAAGCAATCTTCACTGTAATATCACTAAATGGAGTACCGTATATTTTGGAGTATAAGACGCACCTTTTTCCTCCCTAAAAGGGGGTGAAAAGTTGGGTTTGTCTTATACATCGAATGTAGCCTCACCCACCCACTGGCTCTCACCCTTTGGCCTCAATTTACCTCCTTAGAGCAAGCAGAAACAGCCCGTTTAGCTTCCACAGAGTTGAATCGGCCTAATTAGCATGTTGATTGTCCCGACCGTCAGCTGTTCCAGGCTCTAGCAATTGCGATTGCTTGTTCCGTGGGCCTCTGCTGCTTGCCGCAAGGAAATAAAATGCTGGGAGATTTTTTTTTCTTCTGCTAATCTTCAAGCTATGCTGAAAACGAAAATGAAAGTAAAGCAGGCTATTTGCTGCAATGAGGGAGGCAGAGGCAGGTTTCTTTTTCAGCAAAAAAGCCTCCTCCAGGAAGAAGCTTCAGAAAAGGAGTCTCCAAA
>JANHFM010001791.1:30466-40909 GCA_032468115.1 Grayia smithii | reverse complement strand
TTCTATTCTATTCTATTCTATTCTATTCTATTCTATTCTATTCTATTCTATTCTATTCTATTCTATTCTAATTAATTAATTTTATTCATTAAACATGAAACTCAGTCAACTGAACATTTAAAAATGTGTCACAAATACGATTGACTGGTACTAATGGTTGATATGGTTTCTGCCAGCGTCCAAGGTATCAGCCAAGTATCTTCTTAAAAAATATCTGATATTCTGAATAGCACAGTTTTTTGCCCTTCTGCTGGTGTTATTGCAGGAAACTGCAATTTATTGATGTGTTTTGTAAAATTCTTGGAGATGGTACCAAGTCCCCCAATGACAATGGGTATCACTATTACATGTTTCATCCATGACCATGTAGTTTCGATGGCCAGGTTGCGATATTTCATGATTTTTTCCAGTTCTTTTTCTTCGATTCTGGCATTTCCTGGTACAGCGATATCAATAAACTGTATGCTTTGGCCCTCAACAGCCGTGATAATCTGGCATGTTATGTTCCAAATGATGATCCATCTGTATTTGAAAGAAATAATAATAATAATAATAATTTATATTGGTAACTGAAATGTTTGGAATATTTTGGGAAGTTATGGATATTCCTTCTTTGACTAGTAGAGGAAATAAGCTATTCATTTTACAAGCAATGTGTGAAACCTATTGTAAAAGAATTCACCCTTAACATGCAAATTACAGGTAGTTCTCCACTTTCAACAGTTCGCTTAGTGACCGTTCAAAGTTACAATGGCACTGCAGAAAGTAACTTTTGATCATTTTTCACACTTATGACCATTGCAGCTTCCCTGTGGTCATATGATCAAAATTCAGACACTTGACAATTGACTCACATTTATGATGGTTGCAGTGTCCTAGGGTCATGTGATCACCTTTTGCAACCTTCTGACAAGCAAAGTCAATGGGGAAACCAGATTCACTTAACAACCGTGTTACTAAGTTAACAACTGCAGTGATTCACTTAACAAATGTGGCAAGAAAAGTCATAAAACGGCAAAATTCACTTAACAAATTTCTCACTTAGCAACATAAATTTTGGGCTCAATTTTGGTCGTAAGTACCTGTATGCTGGCATTTGTTGAAACATTTTCAAAATATACTATTATCTTGCCTTATCTTAGTTTTTTGTGAGTAATAATATCTCTTAAGAACACACTTCTAAAGCTTTAAACAAAAAAAAAACCTTAAGATGTTAGATTTTAAAAGCATTATGTGTTAATATGGGAAATGCTGAAATACATAATTCATGACCTGTGCAAATCCTTTGGAAGAAGTGTTTTATTAGGTGCAAGGGTGCATATGACACACATCAAATAAAAAAAATAAAACAGATGTACCTTTCTCCAGATTCGACTCTCTGTATTTTAAGCCAGAGTCTACTCTACCCTGCACATCTGCTTCAGTTAACTGAAGGGAGAGGGAGAAAGGGGGAGAGCCTGAGCATGCACACACAGATGGAGGAATTAGTTTATGAAGCAGCTGTATGAACTTTAAAAATGTGCAGCTGTTTTAGTGATTCAGTTGTGCTCCTTTATATTGCACAGCCCAAGAAGATAAGAGATTTGAATTAAATTGAACACATTTAGACAGCACTTGATTTGTCAAGTAACTAGCTTTTAAGTTTTCTTATGTTAGCTATATGTGTAATATCAATTAACAGACTTAATAAGTTCTTCCCCTATAGCAGTTCTTCCCGTATAGCAAATGATGAGTGCATTTCAATGTTTATGAGTTAGTAGACAGAACATTAGGGATATGAGAAGAGGAAGAAATTGCAAGAAATTTGTACTCTAATTGCATTTAGATTTCTTTGTCCTTTCCCCTCGATTTAGGTATTGAACAAACTCATAAATATGAACCTCAGAGTTTTTATGAACTGTCAATCCAAACTCTCTGACATGCCTCTGAAAAGGTGAGGAATAATAAGTTGAGTCAAAAGTAACAGGATATAGTGATAGAATGTTATGATTATTGTGCTTTTAATGCTAATGTTGGAAAACTGCTTGTTGCAGCTAGTTATTAATTTTATTTTTATTATTTTTATTAATTTTATTTTTGTTTTCATTCTTTCACTGCTGAATTGTTTGTCTGATGTTAATCTTAACACCAGAATTAACTTCAGAGAATCAAGCAATAAACTACAGTTAATGAAAGAACTACCAAAGAGTACACAATTCCCTACCCCCACCAATACTAACAGCTACTGTATATAAACAGAGTAGCAAACCCCACCCCCTTCTAGGATGAAGAGGTTATCTAGTCTGGTAATGAAATGTCTGCAAGCAAACAGCAAGAGAGCAAATGTTTAATACTAAAACATTTAAGTGTTTGTCATCTTTACCTCTTAGCTTTTATCGTTATGTTCTGGAGCCAGAAATAACTTTTACAGCAGAAAAACACCTTATTCCTGGACCAGTTGCCTTATTCCTGGATATGCCTCAATCACCATTATTTACTCTGAATCTAAATACTCCAGAGAGCTGGATGGTGGAGTCAGTAAGAGCATCATATGATCTTGACAATATTTATTTGGAGGAGGTAAATTTATTAATATGCATTCAAGTTTTAGAGAAGGATTGAAATATTCCATTTGGAAAATAAAACTTTCAGTTAAAACTTTTTAGTCAATTAATTGAAGATTAAAATCTGCACTGCCTTAATCAGTATGATGATTTGGAGGATAAGATGCATATAATTTATTTGCTTTTATCTTCCAATAATATATGCTGCTTTTTATTTCAAGGAGTTGGATTTCTCCATTACAGAATGCTGTGATGTGAAATAGCAAGAAGATACGCGAAGCTGGCAAACTATGAATGCTAATTGTTAAATAAGCTTAACAATGGTAATTGGAACCAGCAACTCCATTGTTAAGCAAGTCAATTGTAAAATTGATATCGTGAGTGTGCCAATTTATGACAGCAGTTGTGGCTGGCACAACTGTTAGACAAATCCTGCATGATTGCAGCATCTCGCTGTCACATGATCTCCATTTATGACCTCCTGCCACTTCCCCATTGACTTTTCTTGTTGGAAGCCTACAAGGCAGCAAATGGAGACCACATGATTGCGGAGTGCTGCTACCATCATTCAGTGAAAACAACCTATGTCGGTAGGGTCTTTTGAAGTATTTTCCAGAACAATTATTCCAACTTTGTACTCCCCAAATGAGTTGGCATTGCAAGTTCCAAAATTCTTTATCTGGCATAATTATTAATCTCATTTGCTGGGAATTTGTGATATTATAAAGTCCAGTATCTTTGAAGATATATAGTTGTGTAAGGCTATCTTAGTAAGATGGTTGCAGAATCTAGAATTGAAAAAAAACTGTATTAATATAACAGCAGAACATAGCATATGTTAAGTTAGAGTTGCCTCCAAGTGAGCTGGGTGTCATATAAAATTTTAGTGGTAGACATTTTCTTGTAATACAGAGTTGTGAATATTTGGGGTATATATTTCTCAGTACAAATCTAACAAAAGAATGTCTTCTTAGCTGTAGATATCAAGCCTGGAATACCACATTATCTAAAATTGTTAGATAGACTTATTTATTTTACTTTTCCTACTTCGGCTGTAGCTTCTTGATACTGATCGTTTTTAATTATTAAAGCTTTTGAATGCTAAACTAGTGGTTATTTCTTTCTACATAGGTGGAGAGTATAGTGGCAGCCGAGTATGAATTGGAACACCTCCTTTTGGAAGGGCACTGCTATGATATCACCACAGGGCAGCCTCCCAGAGGTCTTCAGTTCACTCTTGGAACATCAACAAACCCCGTTGTTGTTGACACCATTGTCATGGCCAATTTAGTAAGTGACTAACCATCTTACTGAAGTTTAATAGAATGCAATATGAAATAGATTTGTAAATGTTTAATTGACCACGCATATGTCAGACAGTTTTATACAACAAGCCATTTTCTGGGATCCAAAATTCAGAATATCCAATATTCTGCCTTATATCTTGTATGTAAACAGATCTGCCATTCTCTTGTTTTATTCCTAGGCAAGTAACCATGTAAAGAGGAAAAAAACCCGTTGCCTCTTGACTTTCATAAAAGTTTTTATTATGGATTTTACTCAGCCAAAAACATAAACTAGAGGCTAGGTTGAGTTAAACATTAAGCATGATAAATAATTTCAAGATTTCTTTGAAATTGTTTTTTTAAAAAAAGATCTTACCATCATAACATAGAGAAAAATAATTAATAATAAAATACAATTCAAAATAGTAAATTACCCAGTTAAAATCTCTCACAGCATTTAGCCTTTTTTTTAAAGAGTCTGGGTAAGAATAACTGATACTCTCTTGAGATCTTGGGAATGACAGAATTTATATTTGAATAAGTATCTATAAATTCACTGGAGAAAGCAATTGTGTTTGAAAGAGTTAGCAGTAAAAGGAAACCAGGCTGCCAAAGAACATGGTTGCTGGACACTATCTTTTCAGTACCCCCCCCATCCTGCAATCCAAACCCAACTGGCTTCTCCACATCCCAAGGATCCACCCCCGTGCTCAGCCTCGCCATAATGATGTTCCAGGCCCAAAATGGGGCTTAGGGGGGGGCGAAGCGCATGTGCCGGGCATGCATGCACAATGAGGAGCATATGCGTGGGGAGGAGCATGGGGGCGGTTGTGTGCGCATGTGCATGGGGGTTTGCATTGCATTATAGGTACTGGCACGTGCGCACGCTATTGCACATGCACACACACACTTCTGGCACGCAAAGAGAAAAAGGTTCGCCGTTACTGATATAAATAATAAAAAATACAACAATTTTCTTTGCTTGGAATATCAACTTTCATTACAAATTTTAATTTTAATGTTAATATAGTAGGAATGATTCAGCATAAAGATATTTCCTTCTAGTAGATTTACTAGGATAAGGGAAAAAAATGAGTTATAAATATGTATATGTTCTCAGTCCTGATCAAGATGCTTTGTAATTATATTTCTTAAAATTTGAAAAAATTTAGAGAGAGGAAAAAAATGCAAAGCTGGTACAGTTCTAGGATCAAACTTTTAGGGATGTAAGAATGTTTTTCAAATGTAATTTTCCCATGTGTACTGTAATTCTAAACATCTAGACAGCTCCATTCCCAACTAGTCACCTTAATAGGGTAACATTTGTAAATCATGCAATTCTTTGTATGATCCTTGAGATTTTATGAAAATCCTGTAATTCTCTTCTAATATTTTTTCTTGTGTCGGTTTCAGATTATATTTTATTATCCGGTATCAAACAATATGTTATTTACATTACATACATAGTATATGTACTGTATGTCTAGGGTCTAATTAAAGCTTAGCAATAGGATCTTTTAGACATTGGAGGCTGGTATCCATTTGTATTAAGGACATAATATTTTCTGTGCAATGAATAATTAAAAGATCTGTAACATGCCAAGTTTAGTGTAGTGGTTAAGGTACTAAGCTAGAAACTGGGAGACATTAGGTACAAAGCCAGCTGGCTGACCTTGAGTCAGTCATTCTCAGCCCTAGGAAGGAAGCAATGGCAAACCACTTACGAAGAAGAATCTTGCCAAAGAAACTGCAGGAACTAGTATTCAGGAGTCAAAAACTGACTTGAAAGTACACATGTACACACACAACTTGCAAAGTGAAATCCAACTGAATTAGGCATCATAATGGGAAGTTTGGTACTTGGTAAATTGCCTGAGGTCTAACTAGAGTGTTTCTTTTCCCTTTCGCTTTCTCCTTTTTAGGGATATTTTCAGTTAAAAGCCAATCCTGGTGCCTGGTTCCTGAGGCTCAGAAAGGGAAGGTCTGATGATATTTACAAAATTTACAGGTAGGTTGGTAAAAATCATGATTCTACTTGTTTGTTTCTAAACTCTGTAGGATATAGCCTTTCCATCAAGATGGCATTGGGTCATTTATTTAATATACGGTATTTCTGGCTACCACAATAAAAATAAGTCCTGTTAGCAGAAGTTAACAAAAATTTTATATAGGGGTTTTAACCCTAACCCTAACCTATCGTAAAACATCCACTTAAAAAACCCACCACAATGGCACTGTAACAAATCAGAGAAAGAATCTTGGAAACAGCTCAGTCTTGAAGAGTTTTTTGAAAGTCCAGCAAAGAGAGAGTAGCCTGATTTCCATAGAGAAGTAGTTTCAAAGAATTGGCACTGCATTAGAAGAACCTGGGTGGTCTTATGAATTGGCACTTCAAGAGTCAGGTTGGCTTCTTTTCACTTCCCTAATTAAATCATTGGACAGTTTTGAATTTGCAAACTTCTGAACTTAAAATGCCTCCCTCCTTTCAGTTTAGAACAGCTGTTTCACACTTACTAGAAGTGCTGTGATGTCCCAACTATTCCAGAAATGACCTGAAGTTAAAATAGCCCTGAGGTTTAAATCTTAATTTCAAGCTTTAAACAACTATTCTGAATTCAAAATAAGAATATTTCTTTCTCAAGATTTTGAAATATTTTGAGCAAGTTCGTTTGAACTTTAAAACTTTTACATTCATCAATAGTCAGGTTTCTTTTGTTTCATAAGTAAAATTTATATGAAGGTATATATCCATAGTTGGATTAATATGATTCTGAAATAGAATTTGGGAAACATAAACTATTTGAAGTAAAACCAGTTTTGAGACAGATTTTGACAAAGCAGAGAAAAGTGGCAGCAAAATAGTGATTACAAAGCTAATATTTTAAATGTAATTAATTTTTAGTCATGATGAGACAGATTCTCCTCCAGATGCCAGTGATGTTGTCGTTGTTATCAACAATTTTAAAAGCAAAATTATTAAAGTGAAGGTGAGTTTGAAAAGGATGGTAAAGTACTATTTTCAACAAGATTTTCCTTATATGTTTCAAAAAATATTTTTATATACTGGTTTAATTTGTAATTTAGTTGAAAAAACCCAGAATATTAACAATGTTAAAAGCACTCTTTGCAGTTTTGTATAAATATACTTAAGCTAATTTACTATTTTCTCTTTGTCAGGTTCTTTGTGTTCTCTGAGTTTAATTTTCTTTTAGTTTTTTAATGACATTTCATTAACAGATATTTCTGCAAGAAGAAAAAGAAGCTCATAGATCACTAAGAACCCAACAGTTCAATCCTCAGCACATTATATTGTCCTTTGTATTATGTCTTTGTAGGTTCAAAAGAAGCCAGATATGCTAAATGAAGATTTACTTAGTGATGGTACTAATGAAAATGAGTCTGGATTTTGGGAATCTCTGAAATGGTAAAGATACTTGCAAGTCCTTTACTGCCTCTTGGATTTCCTAAACCTAATTCCTTACAACATAATTTTAGGAATATTTGGAATCAGTTTATATTACTTAATATGTTTCTATTAAAGCCATAATACCACTGTTTGCAATAATGACTAGTAGTTAATAAAATAACATAACATGAAAGAAACCTTTTTTAAAAAAATTGAGCATTTCAAAAAGTTTTTTCCCCTTGTTTTAGGGGGTTTACAGGAGGCCAGAAGAAAGAAGAAGTGAAACAGGATAAGGAAGATGTGATCAACATCTTTTCCGTGGCATCAGGGCATCTATATGAGAGATTTCTTCGGTAGGTCTAGAATTAATTTTACTCAAACTGTAAAATGCTGCTTATACATGGACATTTGCAGGATTTTTTGTTTTCTCATTTATTAGGTTTTGGAGTTTATTTTACACAAGATTCATTCTGATAAATAAGATAATTTTACAATTATGGATGAATACCATTGTAGAATTGTAAGGGACAGCCGGTTTCAAAAAAGATCCAGAGGAAAAATCTACAGCATCCATAGGAAGATTGCTGTACAGATGTTACCATCAAAAAGTCTTTTCTTATATTTAAATGAAACCTATATATCTGCAATGTATACCTCTTCATTTCAACTCCTAAGTTCTAGTTTCAATGTCAGTGGAAAATTGCTTCTCACCATTTTCCCTGTGGCACCTTTTTAAGAACTGAAACACCAATATCGTATAGGTTTTATTTTAGTATGATCCATATCTACATTGGCTTTTCCTGTTTCTTTAGTACTAAGGCTACACTCTTTCCTGGTTTAACAGTTTTGTGCTTACACTTGAATAAGGATTTATTTTAGAGTATTAAGACATTAATTCTGCACTCCCTCATCAGCTTTTGTTAGGTGGTGATGAGAGGCTTCAAGACGCCCACTGTTCATTTTTAACATACATAAGTACTGATGTTCATCTCTAATGGGCCTTTAGTGGAATTTCATAAAGCTTTATAACAGTTGGTATCTGACTCAAAGAGTAAAAATCTTTTTGAATTTTTCAAATAAAGCAAGTGTTAGTCTAGATTTTTTTAAAAAAACTTATCACAATCTTTTAATGATGTCTTTTAAATTAGCAACTACTCTCTTTTTTTTATTTTCTGCCCCCATCTGTCAACTGCGCATTTGCAGAAATCCAAAACACCTAGTTGTAGAAAACGAGAGGTGTCAGTAAAGACTCAACATTCTAGGTTTGGTACTGACTACATGATCATGAAGCCAGAAATATGAACCCATGTTTAATACATTACTTAAAAGTTTTCCTACTTTCATATCTGCACCAAGTCTTGAACCAGAAGACCAGCTCCCTGGCGTGCATGCGTGTGCTGGCCAGCTGGTCTTTGTGCATGTATGTGCATTAGAAACCAGAAGACCAGATGGCTGGCACGCATGTGCCTGCTGGGAAACTAAGCTTCCCTTTTCCTGCGCTCCCACGTACATCGAGGAGCTGCTCTTCCGGTTTCCTGCGCACGCCCCCATTTCGGCACTCAGTGCCAAGCTGTTTTTCCGCCACTGGCAAAGCAATTAACTATACCTTTTTAAGTATGAAAGTAGTTTTATCTCTTTCCAGTGCTCTCTTAAGATAATCAGTTTGTTACGATTTTTCGTAAGTTTGCAATTACAGTTACAAAATGGGTGAAAAATAACCTATAAAGGTTCAAATTAGTTCTAGATTTTATTTGTTGTATTTTATTTTATTTATTTATAATATTTATTATATTATTTCTTTTATTTCCTTTAACAGCATAATGATGCTGTCCGTGCTGAAACACACAGAAACTCCGGTGAAGTTCTGGTTTCTGAAGAATTATTTATCACCCACAGTTAAGGTTTGTTGTAAGAAAATAAGTTTTCTATTTTATATTCTTAAGAATTCTAATTACATTTATTTATTTAATAATAACATATGGTTGTCCATGTTACAAATTATAACTTAGGTGGCTCACAACAATAGTAAAAAAAAACAAAAAAAAATCACACACAAAAATAATAACCTGGTATCCTAAACCTCAGTAGACAAAATTGGGCTCCAGACTCAGCCTGTCCCAATACTTGGGGGAAAGCCAGCTTTTTAAGGTCTGGTGGATCTGGGAAGGGAGACTGTTCCTTAGAGCAAGGCCACTATGAAGAAGGTGCATTTCATGGGTCCCACTTAATGAAAACATTTGAGAGAAGGTACCTGGAGTGTGCCCATCCTATCCAGGCTGGTGAAATAGGCAAATATACCTAGGAAGAAGCAGTTCCTCACATAACTTGGCCCTGTCCCAGACAGGACTTTAAGGCTAATAACCAGCATCTTGAATTACACTGGAAAGAAACTGTAACTCATCTCAAATCAACAACAGGGTTGTAATATGGACAAACAGAACTGCCCAAAACAATCACAGGCAAAGTAGTGAGCTCAACCATAAGCAACTTGCTTAAAAAGCAGAAATGCTTCTGCTTTTGCTTCAACAAAACATTCAATCCATAGAAAAAAAATTATGTGTATTTCAAGCAACTCATCTGCTAAATCTCTTTTCTAAACTCCTAATGTCCCTGATTTCTTTTTCCTTTTCATATTCTTGTTGTCTATATCCCAAGATCTTCAATTATTCCATGTTCCGTATTTTTTTTCCATGGATGTTTCTCATTTTTTCTAAACAGCCAGATCCCCATCCATTCATTTCCCCACACTTTCCCATCTGTTCTTATTTAATCATTTCAGTTTGATAATAGGTAGTTATAATGGTTTCGATGGGGGAGTAAGATTTTGGATCCAGGTTATAGGGAATCCCAGCTAAAGAATACAGCTGATTAGAATGCAATTAGTCTGGAGACATTAATTTAAGATGTGGCTCATTTATTGCTAGAACTACAAACATATTTCTAGCTATTTTTTTCACACAAATAATGTAAGAATATCAAATAATGTAAGAAAATGTAATCCATTATTCACTTTTCTCAAACTGGAAAATAAATTACATTTTAGAATCATTACACATTCTTGTGCCAGGAGTACATTGATAAAGGTGGAAAATGTGTTAAATTTCATACATATATTAAACAACATGCCTATCTCTATATCTGTCTGTCTGTCTGTCTGTCTGTCTGTCTGTCTGTCTGTCTATCTATCTATCTATCTATCTATCTATCT
>JANHFM010001791.1:16256-30366 GCA_032468115.1 Grayia smithii | reverse complement strand
GAAGAAGAAGAAGAAGAAGAAGAAGAAGAAGAAGAAGAAGAAGAAGAAGAAGAAGAAGAAGAAGAAGAAGAAGAACTTCCAATAGAGTGAACCATCACTCTGAATGACTTACAACTGAGACTGACTATAAGGGTCTATGCTGAAAGGCAATGTTGTAGGTGACGTTATTGTTGCTGTGATGACGATACTGATGAGATGGTCTCCTGGCCTGTAATAGCTCCATGGCTTGTTTTCATCTTTGTGCTGCAAAGTCAGTGAGCGCCTCATTCTAAGCTTCTCGGAGACTGTCTGTGGCATCAGCAGCATCAGCAGCAGAAGCAGCTGCATCATAATTGATAAGGCTGAATCAATCCCCTTCCCGTTTCTAAAGCCATGAACAACAAGTAGACTTTAGAAGAATTTAGAGCCCTCTCGCAAGATGGAAACACTGGTGGCTTTTGTGATTCGAAAAGAGACCAACCTATTTTCCCTTGGAAAAAGGAGAGAAAGGTACATTCAAGTACCTTCACAAACCTTTCACAAACCTTGTGTCACACAGAGTGTGTGACCTGAGGCACTTATCCTTTTCTGATGTAAGATTCCCTTCCACATTGCTTCAGTCTGTTGTTTACATCAAAGTCTGATGTTTACATCAATGGAGAAGTAGCAAGGAAGTATCAAAGACTGGGATGATGAGAATTAGAATGAGGAACAATTTTTCCTCTAGGGTTTCCTAAACTTCTTCTGATGTCCAGTGGGGTAGCAGGGAAAAAAAATAATGTCAGTGAAAAATAACAGATCCTTCCCTTGGGGCATTATTCTGTAGTGGTTGCGGTCCTTCCTGTCAATGCATGTCCAGAAAGTGATGCTGGAAGAAGGTAGTTCAACAGATGTGGCGTTTTCTCTCTGGCGATTGCTAGAGAAGGTCACTCAGAGCTATTGAGTTTGATGCCATTCTAGATAGATGACACCTAGCTTTAGTTCTGCCTGTCTTCTGACACCAAGGAAGCAATCACTATCCTTGAATGCTCCTAATTTAAGAGTATGGCCTGTTTGTGATTTGCTTTTGTATGCCCCCATCCATCTCTCTTTCTCTGTCTGTCTGTCTGTCTGTCTGTCTGTCTGTCTGTCTGTCTATCTATCTATCTATCTATCTATCTATCTATCATCTAACTATCTTGTAAGCAGGGTTTCAAATCTATACCTATATAAACGTGAATAGCTTCCCTACAAGCTAAAAGTGGTTTCTCTACCTTATTTCAAAGCAATAATGAATAGTGATGAAAAATGAAATGGCTACAGTCATTATAAGTGGAGATCAAAATACTATTGTGGGAATGAGCTTAATTCTAGTGAGTTGAAAGAAAAGCTTTCTCTCTCTCCCCCTGTCTCTCTCTCTCTCACACACACACACACCTTTGGCAGCATAGATAACTAAGAATAATTTCTTTGAGAATAATACTCTCCTGCAAGGAAAAACATCCTGTGGATATGTTCCAATGTACTAAAACCTCTATTCCTTCTTGTTGTTGTTTTTGTTCCTAGTTTATAATCCTCTTTGCTGGGTATTAGAAAGGACACCAGTATCTTTTAATTTCATCTACTTATAATCATTTTTCCACACAAAAGTCTTTGCTTATAAGAAATGTAGGAATGCAAGAAAATTAAACTTCATTGGTTATGAGATTTAGACAAAATGTGAAGATTCCTGCTTTTACCCCTTGCATATTTATCATTATCCTTGAATATTTTTCATAGCCAAATATCTGGCTTTGTTAAGAATAATGTAACCTGTCCTTTATGGTTTTTTTTGTAATTTGTATTAGAAGCTGTTAGGACAGTAACTAATATTTTGTTCCAGGAATTCATCCCATATATGGCTAAAAAGTACAATTTCCAGTATGAGTTTGTCCAGTACAAGTGGCCACGCTGGCTTCACCAGCAAACAGAGAAGCAACGTATTATCTGGGGTTACAAAATTCTTTTTCTGGATGTGCTTTTCCCCCTCGCTGTTGATAAATTCCTTTTTGTAGATGCCGATCAGGTAAGTGGTTTTGAAGACTCAAATGTTATTTTAAAAAGAATGTCTGAGGTATTGTTTTTAGCTAGGGCACCCTACAACATATATTTTAAATGTTAAAAATAATTTACAAACTTCATAGGTATTCTTAAGTAGAAAAATAGCTGATAAAAGTAAAACCCGTTGAAAATTAAATGGGGTAAAATGATTTTAATAGCACAGTTAAATCTAAAGGAAGAAACTACATTTCTAATTTCTTTAATGAGAGTGTTTCACAGTTTAAATGCTAGTATATAGAAGGCCTTGTTCACTGTCCTCATAAGTTATCCATTGTTGATGGTGGGACATTCACAGGTATATCCGAAACAGACTCATATGAGAACTGAGATCTAGAATCCAGAATGTTTAAGGTTTTATAAGACCAGCCTCTTGGATACATGCTTGGAAACACAGTGGCAGCCAGTGAAATCTAGAATCATAATTAAACAAAAGCACAAATCAGAAAGCACTCTGGTTGCCACTTTTCACAATAACTTAAGTTTCCAAAACCTCTTTAGCATAGCTCTACATGTAACACAGCTCGTAATCTGAATGGTGTTTAAGGTATTGATTGCTATGGCTAGCTCCAAGATAAGCCACAAATAAAAGATGCCCCACTATCGGGCCACATGATCCTTCATGATTGATACCAAATGACCAAAGCTGCAAAAACTCAATCCTGCATCCTGACCAACAGTACGCTTGCCTTAAGCCACTTCTGGTTGATTACTGTTGGCTTCCTTCATTAATGATTTACATAGCCTTCTTAATGACAAGAAAATGATGAGACCTGACACCAGAATTCAGGATGATTTATCCCTGGTAATGAAAGTATCTATTAGGATTCTTAGGGAAATCCTAATAGATAAGTGGGATAATATTCTCTTTAGCACCATCTTTTAGGAGATAGTGCTGAGGTAACATCAGAATTAATCCATCAAATTCCCATATTTGGTACATGCCAAAGAATGGCACCATATTTGACTTATCTACAAAATGAATATACAGTAATCTCCTGCCTATTTCCATGAAGGTTGTACATCATATCCTGGACTTCTGATTGGACATTTATTATTTCCCCCTATAAAACTTGGTTGCCTTCATTAATTCTAGACTCTTTCTCAGAAAAGAAATACTAATAATCAGCATATCACATTACTGTGTGATGAACATTTTTTTTCATCTGTACTGATCTACTGCATGATAGTCTCAGGAAACTGTAAGGGAAAGGAGTGGTGATATGAAAACCTCTAACTTGCAAGCAAGCTCTCAAATGATTGTAGGAGATTAAACAACAGTTGCTGTCAGACTAAACTTTTTAAATGTTGTGATCTCTAGTAAGAACTGATATGAACTCATTTCTGCTGGTGTCTTTCACTTGGCTTCACCTAAATCTACATGCCCTTATAAGATACTTAAATAATTTAATTTTTTTAAAATTAAAATATATTAAACAAATTGATTAAAAATACGTACCATGCTATGCGTTCAAGATGGCTTTTGTTTTACTACTTGTAGTATATAGACTACAAGTGGAGATAATGGACATGGTTCCTTATTCCTCTCCTGAAGGCAGCTCCAAGGTTGGGGGCATATAATGGTATTTTGGACATACCCTTTCCCATAAAAGTCCATATATTTGGGGTATAGATTTTGGGAATGGATTGAAAAGTATTGTTGTCACAGATCATCTTTATTTAAGAGGAAAATGGATAGATTGAGATCCAAATTCCACATTTCCTATGGAATATCTAAAATTTTTAACTGAACTATTTTTTCTTTAGATTGTACGTACAGACCTAAAGGATTTAAGAGATTTAAGCTTGGATGGAGCACCTTATGGTTATACACCTTTCTGTGAAAGCCGCAGAGAGATGGATGGCTACCGATTCTGGAAGTCAGGATACTGGGCAAGCCACTTGGCTGGAAGAAAATATCATATTAGGTGATACGTTTGCACCCCAAATACTTCTGATCTATTTAGTCTGAGAGTAAATAGTAAATTTATTTTGAATGTTACAGATAAATTCCAACCTGAATTTATTTTGCATTTTACTTATTTAGTGTATAATTCAGGTACAAGTGAATCTAACAGCTGTTCTTTCTTTGTTCTTAGTGCTCTTTATGTTGTAGACCTAAAAAAGTTCAGAAAGATAGCTGCTGGAGATCGACTCAGGGGACAATATCAAGGACTTAGCCAGGATCCAAATAGCCTCTCCAACCTTGATCAAGTAATTATATCTTTTATATGTATACTTCCAATCTTTGGTTCAAAAGAGATGCAAATCTTACAGTAATACTGCATTGTTAGAGAATTTTCCCTCATTCGTGGCAGATATCAGATTCCAAAAATTTGAGTTTTGCGGACACATTGCTATTCTGTGCAAAATCAATCTTAAGAAACGTGTAGAATGGGCATTCAGCTATAAAGCTTTGTGGAATACAAACATAAAATAGGTTAAGAATAACGAATACTGAGGAATAATGTAGAAGTTAAAGAAAATAATATTTTGTGAAGAGATTCATGAATATGCATTATGGTTACTATTAGATGGACAAATAGGAATATGTATTAGTGGCATTTGGAGTACTGGTTATAGGTGTGCAGGAAAGATGGCCATGGTAGAAAGTAGGCATTCACAAACTACCTTCCCATCCCCTCTGCCTACCTTCTGAAGTATATGGATGTAGCTGAAAGCAAATGCAATCCATCTGGGTTAATCAAGCTGGCATCCTTATTCTTGATTCAGCAGATCCCACCTGTTTTCTGGAATTTAGATGGGACAGAACAGAAAATCTCCCTTCCCTAGGACTAGGTTTTTAAACTAACGTGTTCTTTCTTGTGACAGGATGAATATGGCCAAAAACTTTGGAATGTATGGTGCAGTACAAACACAACATTAGAGTAGTGATAAAGGATTTTAATGTTAAAAATAGCTGAAAATATATACTTGGGAAATAAAATAATGGAATCAAATTGTAGACAATTTAGATGTATATATAACATGTATGTAACTATTAACCCAGAAAGAGAAAAAGAAAGTACAAGCGAATGTAAAACTATACAGCTGAGTAAAACAGGACTGAAATTCATCCACACGTTCACAAAGCCAACACCAAAATTCTTTTGCTATTCTTTCTCTGCCAACATTATCTTAGTGATTTCAGTTCTCTCAGGACTTTTGCCATAGGACTGAAATCCCAAACCCAGTTAAGAAATCTGCTCCTTCATTTCTTGATACTCTGAGGACTTGCAGCCAAGGCTACAGGAGAAAAATAAACATCCATTTGTTTCTTCTGGTTAGAATCCCACCCCCTGCCTCTCACTGCAAGAAGAGAAACACTTTATAGAGCTGTAGAATATATGAATTTCCACAGTAATCTGCTAATCTGCTAGCTTCCCTTAATCTGCTAGAGACACACAGATGAGCCTTAGTTGCCATCTGTTAAATGCAAGGTACAATAACTCAATATAGTTTATAACTCTTCAGTGATATGGTTGCAGGTGAGGTAGGCTCAAATGTAATTAAAGATAAATGTTTTCCATTGATGCTTGGTCTTTTCTACCATGCTCATCCTAAAGTTTTATTGTTTTACTCTACGTATTCTGTGCTCTGAGAAATACAGCTCCAGTGTATTCCTCAATATAATTGCTTGCCCCTAGGGCATATTTTGTTGTTTTTGTTTTTTAAGTTTGGTCAGCAGACATTTTGTAATGCCTGTAATTCATTTGGAATGGATTAACTTTCATTTATATGCAACTGTAATACATTGAATTTTTTTTTAGAAAATATGCAAAGAAAGAGAACTGTAAATTTCTGTTTTATAGGATTTGCCCAATAACATGATCCATCAGGTCCCCATTAAATCACTACCACAAGAATGGCTTTGGTGTGAAACTTGGTGTGATGATGCTTCAAAGAAGAGAGCAAAGACTATTGATCTGGTAAAGTTGCTTCATTATATTGTGTGTGGAGGGGGAGTTTATCTGATGAATAGGAGTTCACCAGGCCTGCCAAGCGGCCATTTAGAAAACCTCCAGTAGGAAGGAGTCCAACATGTTTTTTAGGCAGACTGTTCCCCTGTTTCACAGCTCTTAGTTTAAGGATGTTCCTCCTAATATTCACCCTGAATTGTCTTTCTTTTAATTTCAAGTTTTTTGCCCTTATCTCAATTTCAATGGGCCCTGCCTTCTACTGCATGTTGCAGCCTTTCAGATATTTTTATCCCCTCTAGTTTTCTCTTTTGCAAGCTAAACAACCCCCAGTTTCCTTAACTATTCCTCAAGATAGCTCTTCTGTAAACCTACACCAATATTTCCATGTTGAAGGTCAGTGCCTAGAACAGTACATCAAGTATAGTCTGACCAGTGTAAAGTACAGTGGAACTACTATCTTCTATGAACTGGACATGGTGCTTTGTTATATTTAGTTGAGGACCACAGTGGTTTTATTAGCTTATGGAACATGCTGCTTATTCATGTTTAGCATCCAAAAGCATTTTTAGGTCCATCTCATATGAGCTGCTACTAAGCCAATTCTTCTTATTCCTCTTTACCAATGAATTTGTTGGCTGGTCCTTGGTGCTCTCGGAGCTTTGTTGTTTTCTTGCAGAAGTTTTGGTATCCAAACCAGATAACATTAAGGACCACTCATCATTGGCAGGTTATTTTATCATATCTAGGTTTTAAATTTGATGATACAGTAAGAAATTAAAGGTATAATTATGGTATCCTTTTGTGGATGACATTATTAGGAATTCATTTTTTTTAAAAAGATAAGATTTTACACATCTGGAAAAAATGCAGCCCATGATAGTAATAATGAAACTGAAAAAGAAGTGTAATGTTGATTTTCTATTGCTATGTTAATAAAGTATAATAAAAATATAGCTATTTTATTGCAATATTTATAGATTTTATTAATCATGCTCTAAAAGAGAAAAGACTTACAGAAACATGATAGCTGTCTTCAGTTATCTGAAGGGCTGTCATGTAGAAGATACAGCAGAATTAATCAGAATTATTTCAAAAGACATCAAGAAACAATGGCATTAAATTATAAGAAAGAAGATTCTGATTGGACATTGTGGAAATGATAAAAGCAACAGCTGTTCAACAGTGGGAGATATCGCCTTGGGAGATGGTAGAGTTTCCTCACCGAAGGGTCTTAGGCAGAGCCTACCTAGCTATCAGTCAGACGTACTGAAGTTTTACCAGACAAGTTATTGGACCAAATGATAATCAAGGTCCCTTCCAACCCTGTATGATTCTATGCTTGAATCTTATGTTCTCAGGGAGTGTTCAGTACATTTTCCCCTTATGTGTCCTCATTGCCATTGACATATGTGTTATATTGCAGTGTAATAATCCAATGACAAAAGAACCCAAGCTGCAGGCAGCAATGAGGATTGTCCCTGAATGGCAGGATTACGATCAAGAAATTAAACAGTTATATAATCAATTCCATCAAGAGAAGGAGTCGGGAGTATTAATTACAACAAATGAAACTGAATCCCAAAGTCAGAAAGGTAATTATTTTTCATGACACTCATTATTTTAAGAAATATCTACAGTATTTCCCATAGAAGTTGGGAGATGCATGATTGTAAGAAAGTAGAAAGGGACTAAAGCCATTGTGTCTCCATTTTTAGAGGAGAAAAATGTAAGCTACATTCTTCAAGAACTAGTCGTATGTAACTTTTGAGTCCTTTTTAACTGAATAGGCATTAAGTGACTATCTGTAATTTGACCTCAGTGAAAGTATAGAAATGGAACTTTTTTCCCCTTAATATTGTTTATGGGTAGTTCTTGCTTAATGTCCATTCATTCAATGACTGTTATGATGGCTCTGAACAAGGGATACTTACAAGTAGTCCTTGTAGTTGTGTCCCTGCATTTACATGATCACAATTGGTGGGCTTGGCAATTTTAATCCAAAATTATGATGTTACTGCATCCCACCATGACATGATAATCTTTTGTGAGCTTCATTGCTGGCTTCCGACAAGCAGAATCAATGCTGAAGCCAGCAGGGGATTGCAAGTGGTGATCAGCTGACTAAGAAAAATTGCATCAACGCAGGATTTGCCTAATAACAGCAACTGGGACTGCAACAATTGCCATTGTAAATTGGTGTGGTCACAGGATGTTGTGCCCTACAAACATGTGACTTAGTGACCAAGTTCCCAATCTCAATTACTATCAGTGTGTGGACTACCAGGAGTATTGTTCATGAATGTATTGCATAATTGTCCATTTACGAGTTTGAATTTTTTTTCCTGAAAATGAACCATTCTGCATTTGCCGCTTTATTAGTTGTAGGTAGAGCTGTTGTGTAATTTAGCCATGTTTGTTTTCTAGTTGAGACTTCTCTGCCAGAAATAGGAAAATGTAATACAAGGAATGGTACTCTTATTTATTTTATCCTTTTGCCATAATAATACATTATGCCATCATTTAATGGCATTTAAATGATATGCGGTTATTATTATTATTCTTCACGTTTATAGAATTATTATTCTTCATGTTTACTTGCATATTTTACTCTCTCTCTTGTTTTTTCTACAGACACGCTATTTCATGGGGAATTATGATCATGGTGACATACCGAGTGAGACTATTTCATAGACAATTTTTCTATCAAATACTAGTTTTTCTTAATACACTTGCAAAACTGCTGAGTAAAATTGGAAGGTGTGGGTCATGCATATTAATTGCAATTCAGTTGATTCTGACAGATTGAATGGGAGCTGGATTATTTGAATTAGCTGAACTGGTTTTCTTTGCACCTGTGAGAGACTGAAGAATCTACAGAAGGATATGGAAATTGAGTAAAAAAGAAGTGTGGTGAAAAGCCTCTTTTACCAGCTTTTGGCCAAGTCTACCACACTATGCCAATCTATGTCAATACGTCTCTACACCTTTCTCAGGAGTCCAGAGAAAGGGTAGCTACCTTGAAAATGAAATATGGAGAATACACAGGCATTTCCATCATTTCACGATGCTGAAATACAGAGTGCTCTTTCCGAATTGCACAGGGATTTTTATGATATTTTGGACTGATTAATGCCGTCAGAAGTCAAATGGATTTTTTTTTATCATAGCCTTTGTCCTAATGGGAAAGTCACAGTTCTTTATTTAAATATATTACATTATGAATATCACCTCAGATAACCCATAACTGAGCAAATATGTCAAAGCAATCCACAATTTTTGAAATATATATTTGCAAATGTGTATTTTAATGAAGCAGACTTTCTGTGGTATTTAACATCTTTTTCCACTGACAACCTAAAAGGACGTTTCTCTCCAGTTGATTGAAAACTGCAAAATTATTAGGGCATTAAGACTGCTGTAATTTGTCATCATTCACTGAATGTACTTTTTGTTCATGCAAATCTGTGGAAATTTTTTGATTATGTAAATTTGATAAGTTTATTTTTTTTTCCTCAAAAAAGCGATGTCAGGTGAATAAAGCCTTAGAGTTGTTATATTTTTTTCTTTAATTCTTCTCTTGTGGATCTGATATTTGTAGTAGTTGTCTTGTTTTTGCATATTATATATGCACAACTTTCTGGTCAAATTTTCAATTGTACAAACACATTTATTTAGATGTAAAATGATATCTAAGGAATGTCCAGTCTTGTAATGTTCCCTTTTCCCCACTTGTAATACTTTTTGTTACTGCTTTTCAGATGAAATAAGCAAGTTTTGTAGAAAAACATCATATTGTGGATATATTACCTGCAACTTTGAAATGGTTTCAAATACTTATAACTTGTTTTTTTAATATAAAAATATCCTTTGCTAGAACGATTAACATCAAGAAAGAAAAAAAAATCACCAGATAAAATGTAATTGTGAGAGAAAAAAGTATTTGCAATTCACATCTAATATTGGATATTGAGAACAAATTGCAAGCTTTTCTTTGCAAGCAATAATTTATAATTTTGCATTGATATGAATGCAAAATATGAATTCTATGAATTCTTATTATTATCACATTATCTATTATTCTACAGTGTAGAATTTAAAGTGCAGTCTTGTAAGATTCCAAATATTGTAAAATTGTATCATAATGCAAGGAGACACTATAATCCCTCATTTGAAAAATCATGTTTTGGTTTGTATTGAAATGTTTAATGAGCTAAATATATGTAGTCCTCACTTGCTAACCACTCAGTCGGCGACCGTCCAAAGTTCAACCACAATTGAAAAAAGACTTATGACCGGTTCTGCAGTTGTAGCAGCATTCTTGTACTCACACAGTTTCGATTCAGGTACTCAGGAACTGGCACACATTTATTTATTTACTTGTTCATTTTTATTTATATCCCACTTTTATTATTTTTACAAATAAGGCGGTGAACAAATCCAACACACCTTCCTCCTCCTGTTTTCCCCACATGACGTGTGTTAGGCTGAGAGAGAGTGACTGGCCTGAAGTCAGCAGCTGGCTTTCATTCACGATGCTGCTTGCAGCATCCTGCAGTCATGTGATCACTATTTGCAACTTTCACAGACCGCTTTTGACAAGAAAGGTCAGTGGGGGAACCCACAGAAAATTAAAAGTCGCAGACCCATGAGGTTCACTTAACAACCACAGGTGATTCGCTTAACATCACAGCTTAACAATTGTGGTCAGAACTGATATTATAAGTTGGCATGGTCACGTGACATTTCACTTTACAGCCACATCACTTAGTGGCAGTTGATGGTCCCAATTGTGGTCAGTAAGTGAGGACTGGAGGCAGGATACTTTGTTGCCGCTCTTGGAGAATTCAAAAGTAGCATGTAAGGACAAGCCTCTAATAAAATTCTGTTCCTAAGAGGCTCAATTGTTTTAGAATGGCCTTTCTCAATCTTTTTATCCTGGAGGAAACTGAAATAATTTTCAGGTTTCAAGGAATCCCTGTATAAAATCATACATACCCCCTCCAATGCAGTACATTTCTAATCTACAATCCACTTTTTACAACATTTACAGCAACATCAAAGCCACAGGCTGACAGCTGAGTCATGTGTGAAAGTTCTGATTGCTCACTTTGTAGTGTATAAAGTCCAAAAAGGATTTGGCTTTTTTTCAGTCATGATCCCTTGCAAAATTCAAGTGTTTTGTGGAATCCCAGTTGAGAAAGACTATTCTGGAACAAGAGCAAACAATTGTTATTACAATCAAGAGTTGCACATGGTTTATATTACATGTGGACTACAAATAATGCATTAGTAGAAGAATAACATCACAGGACAAAGGTGAACAAGTATTCAGCTCTCTTGTATTTATTATATTTTTAATGTTACTAAAAGTTGTATTATCAACATCTAGCTTTAATTCAAGTATTTTACATAATTGTTCTTCAGAATTTTACTGCCAGATGTTTGCAGTTTGATGTTGGGTGAAAAACCACCTGTCACAGTCTGCTCTCTGTGTATTACAATACAATCTTAGATGAAAATTACGTAGTGTTTTCTAGAATACAGGTAATATTTTAGGAACATGGCAGTTGTTTGGAAGGTTAGAAAATCAATAGCTTGTGCTCTTTAGTAACCCAATGTTGATGCAAAGTTTAGCAGCAACAACTTTTGTGCTTAATGTCACTAATCATTATTTTATTTTATGAATTATTCAAGGGTTCAATGCCAGTACAACGCTCTTTGATTGGTGGAGACTGTCCTGTTGCTTATAAAGTTAATATGGCTTCCACTGTTTTCCTTCAATCCTTTTTCTTCTATTTCCTCTTCTGTTTTCCCCTTTGGTTATTGAGGGATCAGATCCTTTTTGATTGCCATAATGAAAATAACTTTAGAGCTTTCAGAGCAATAATCTCTGTCCAATTTTGTTACTTTTCCCTTAGCATTTTCTTTTTTATCACTTAGTTGCTTCATTAATGGCCTTTACTTTTATTTAAGCATCATATGACATTACAGCAGTTTTCATATTTGCATTTTAATAACATCCTATGTGTGGGCAGCTTCTTCATCTCAGTTGCTATTCACAGCAGATTTCACAAATAGCCCATTCTTTGAGCACTGAAATCCATCATCTGGAACAATTGTTACAAGTTAATGTCCTCAGGATTGTGTAGCTTTACCATTTCTAATTCTGATAACAGTTGCTTCTGACAATATCCTTAATTCTACAATTACTGAGATGTCCAAACTAGATTTTGAGGGAAAATGTACTCTACTGGGAGACAGGGAAAAAGAAACTGGCCTCATCCGTAGGCCATTTGTCTAATAAAGGAGGAGATGTTTCTATGCTCTCCAAGTGCCAATGAATATGTGAAGGTGGAGTAAAAGCTGTGTGTTTTGACACTGACTCAGTCCTCGGCCCTGAATCAAAACATTCAGTCTAGGATGATGGACTTTTCTTTAGGAATAAGGGCTTGTTTACTCAGTAGCATCTTGGTTAAGGTGCAAGCACTCAAGTCAGTGATTAAAATGACGCATCTCTGATCTTTGAAATTGTTCTATTGATCTTAATACTAGCATTGGAAAAGTCAGTTGTGGCATTTATCCCTTCATCCTACAGTTACACAATTTCTAAAGTCATTCCATTCTCATTTTAATATTAGTGAGAATATTATTTTGAACTACTGCCTTCTTGTTACATGAAATAAGTGTTAATGGCAGTGTGAGTCAGTGTGAGTCCAAGGTGTTGGTGAATGCTGTGCACTTAGGTTAATTCTCCTCATATGAACTTGGTTCATAAAATTTTGTACCGAGACCAAACCAAATATTTTGCTTTTTATGCCTTAGGGCTGTGTAATCTGAACAGTCAGGTGATGGTTGTAGATCCCTACCTTTATCCAATTCATTTTGATAAAAGTAAACTTCTGCTATCATTTAACAGTCCCAACTTTCCCCAACACCATCAGGAGCCCAACTATTCATGCCGTAGTGACATCTGCAATAATGGACACACATTCCATTGAATGAATTATGCAGAGTAGCTACATGGACACAGCCATCAATATTAATAGTGCACAACTAGATAAATATACAGGTACATGACATAATCTTAACTGTGGAATGTTTTAAATGGCACCGAGTATATTCAATCCTCAAGTGTACGAATTCATAAGTGACCAGTTTAAGATTTTTAGTTTTAAATGAATAACCAGTTAACCACTTCTAGCCCTTCTCAATCAGTAAACTTACAGAAACTATTTTGCAGCATTAATATTTTGCTTTAAAATCTGATTGAACTTAATATGATATAATATTTTAGATAAAACTGTCATTATGATGGTCAGTATATGGATATAAAATATTTAAAGAGTATCACTTCTTATACTAATGATCCTAATTTTATGTTTTTTTTTTAATGCTGCTTAGGAGCCTGAGAAGTATATAATACATGCTATCTGTTATGCTCTGAAAAATAGGAAATGGGTGTCTTTAAATTCTCCATACTGAAAATAAACACAGTGTAAGTAATGTAGAATGGAATATGGCGCACTATAGTATCTCATATTCAGACAGAAAGTTTTATCTTCATTTTGTAAAGGTGAAATAAATTGTGGCTTACCATTCTCTAAAGAAAAGATTTACAAACTCACTTGCAAATTTTTTGTTGTGCATATAGGTAAGCAAGCATTTAGCTCTAGATTACTTCTGTCATCTTTATACTATTATTTGTAATGTACAGCATATGGTAAAATAAGAAGCACTGAGGACAACTGAGGAAAATGAATTTGTCAACTCAAATGTACAATTCAACATGAAGATTTCTGCCTATCCTAATTAGGATGTTATGATGAAAGTCTTAAGTGTAAATAAAGATTTATTTTAAGATTTAAAATTCTTGAATGAGCTAGAACGGGTCTGCAACCTTAAACACTCAAAGAGCCATTTGGACTCGTTCCCCACAGAAAATAAAACACTGGGAGCCACAAAACCTGGGTGGGCATGGCCAGCTCAACATCACTCACTTCCATCAGTCACTTCCACCAGTCACCAGCCATGTCTACCCAGCTGGTCATTAGGGCAAAGAACCGGTTGTTAAAAAAGACCGGGAACCACAAAACCCTTTTGACATCTCCCTTCTCCCCCCCCCCCACCCCCCCCCC